>PVIR01023303.1:0-27207 GCA_004026965.1 Petromus typicus | reverse complement strand
TTCATATACATTTAGAAATCTGCCCATTTCTTCTGTACTTTCCATCGTAGTGGAGTACAGATTTTCAAAGAAGGTGTTGACTATTTTCTAAATTTCTGCTGAATCTGTGTTTCTTTCCCCCCATAATTTCTAACTGTATGCATTTGGGCCTCTTTCTGATAGGGTTAGCTAAAGATCTGTTGATTTTGTGTATTGTTTAAAAGAATCAACTCTTCAATATGGTGAATTTTTGTATCATTCTGTTAGTCCCCATTGTATTATCCTTATAATTTCCTCCTTTGTATGAGTGTTAGGTTTGTCTTGCTTTTCTTCTAGAAATTTGAAGTTCACTATTATATTGTTTATTTGAACTCATTCTACTTTTCTAGAATGGGAATTCACTGCTATGAATTTTCCTTATAGCACACCTTTCTTCATGCCCTATAGATTCCTGTATGTTGCACTGGCATTATCATTTAATTGTAGAAACTGTATAATTTCTTCTGTGACCAATTGGTTGTTCAGGAAGGTGTTATTTAATTTCCATGTTTTTATGAATTTCTTGGAATTTCTTTTTTATTAATCTCCAATTTCAAGGCACTATAATCTGACAGTGTACACGGGATAACTTCAGTTCCTTTGTATTTATTTACACATGTTCCATGAACTAACATGGTCTACATTGGAGAATGGCCAATATGCAGCTGAGAAGAAGAAACACATAAAAAATGTTCAACATCACTGGTCAGTCAAGAGATGCAGATGAAAATAACGTTGAGATTCTACCTCACTCCACAAAGAATGGCTACTATCAAGAAATCAACCAATAACAAATGCTGGTGTGGCTGTGAGGAAGAAACAATTCTGAACTATTGGTGAGAATGTAGACTGCTGCAACCACTGTGGAGATTAATATGGGAATTCCTCAAAGAACTCGGTTAGAGGTCCCATTTGGCCCTATTTCCTTACTGCATATACTCATGAATTAAAAGCTTATCCCAGTGACTAATATGCACCCATGTTCATAGCAGCTCAGTTTGCAATAGCTAAATCCTAGAATCAACTCAAATGTGCATCAAATGGAGACTGGATAAAGAAAAAGTGGCGTTTTTATAAAATAGAGTATTAGCCATAAATAATGCTAAATTAGAGACATTTATACTTAAATGGATGCATCTGATGCCATACTCATAAGTGAAATAAATAGGACTCAGATGTGTAAATACCATATTGTTTCTCTAGTGTGAAAAACTGAAAGTGTAAATGAGGTCCAGAAAGTATCATAGGTATTGTGAAATAACGTGAAAGAAAAAATTTGGAAAACATAGAAACAAACTTTACATATATAGGGAGGTTCTGGGGTTGAAGGGAAGGCAGAACAATGGGAAAAAATAAGAATCAAGATATATTATGTACAGGTACAAATTGCCAATGAGAAATGTGCTCATGATATATTCCTAAAATGTATCATAAACTCAGTTTATTAAAAAAAGGTCACACAGCTAAGAACAAGTTGTATTTTTAAAAATTTTGTGGTGTTTAAATTCTCTTATTTGTTTTAATATTTTGGTTCCTTTATTTTACCTAACTACAAGGCTAGGAAAACTGTAATTAATGGTTAAATAAAGAAAGCACTTAGCTGTGTTGCCAGCTTTTGCAAAGAGCACACATTCTTTTCTCCAGCTGTCTGACATACATACACTTTATCTAATAGTTTACAAATGGTGATTTCCATAGCTCTGGAAACAGATGAATTGAACTGTTGTTCTGGCTTATTGGGTCAAGGGCCACAGTTGCATGCCATTGGTCAGTCTTTTGCAATAGCAAAACATGTATTTATGTCTTCGTGTACAATGAAAAATTTTAAAAGAAGTTAAAATCTGCCAATGATTTCTAGTGATGGTGATTTTTAAAAATTACTTGTTGAGAACAATTTTTAGTCCTTTGAAGGATAGGGGTATTCTTATACTTTATGAGGCAGCAAAGCTGGTGCGCTGTGGAAAGGGGATGTGAATGGTTGTAGGATGTGCAGAGTTGTAGATTTTCCACTCCCACCTGGACCTGAGCAGGAGTCTTTCCAATGTTTCCTCTTGTCATTAGAAAAACAAGGACTTTGCTGCTAATGTAACAAAACAATTTCAAGGCCATGAGCTCTTCTGCAGGGAAATAATATTGTATAAAACAATATATTTTAAAAGAACTCATATTCAGGATGTTTTGAGCCAGGAAACAGTATAAAAGTAAGCACAATAACTTGCAGACTTTTAGACCTTTCTTTAAAAGAATGAAAAATTCAGGAAAACAGAGTGAAAGTTCATATAAAGAACAGATTATTGCATGTATTTCAGGTATGTGAGGTTGTAAGGACATTGGAATTTATTTTCTGTAAAGCTGTCTATCTAAATTCATTTTGCTGTTATTTTTAAAAGTTGTGTAAAAGGTAGAGATACTTAGTCAGCAATTCATCTGTGCCTGCCCCCTTGATAAGTGAAAGACAGCTAGCCTCCAGTTGCCCAGAAGGATACCAGATTTCCACTGTAAGCTATTAAAACTTGAAGCAACCATTGAATTAAAATAAAGTAAAGACATTCCAAGAAATCAGTTCAATATTTTAAAACCACACAAGAAACGTTACTTGCTAATAGATGAGTTGTATCGCAAACGTACAAAGTCCATAAAAATTCACTGTGGGTTATTTTTCTTTGCTTTCTCTTTTTGAACTAAAAATTCATTTGACACATTTCAACCTTTAACCTTAAACTTCATTAAACTGTGAGGCTTGCCAAAGTCTAATCAAGGCCAAGTGAATATAGATACAAAGGGAAGTATAAATTATTATCATTAATAATCCATCCTGTTTTCCTCCACCTCATTTAAACTAATGGACCATATGTTGCCATTTTTCTTTTAACTATATCCAAGAACATTTTAGCACAAAAAAAGGAAAGAAGATTGTAAAATATCATACAACCACAGCCTCACATTCAGTTGCCAATTAATACAAGAAAAGTAATGATAACTGTGATACTTTTCATCTGTCTTGGTAAAAGTATTCTTGATTAAGAAAGACAACATTTTTGTTATTTAAAGTTTCAAAAGAAAAAAATATTTTTATACTATCTCAAGGATTTCTATATTTGGAAGATTGTATGATGGACAAATACAAACAAAACAGTTTTTGTTGAACAGGGTACTTGAGGGTGCTGTTCTCTTATTACTGTATTTAGGTTTGATTTAGCATTGAAAATCTTTAAAATTTTATGTGCATTGCAAATATATGGATAACATCAGCTGAGAAATAGATGCTTTCTAAGTGTGTGTGTGGGGGGTATTAAATTAAAGAAGTCCTAGCATCCTAGCAGAGACCATTTCAGGATGAAACAAGCAGGCGAAGAAAACTGTCATATGTAGCTTCGAGTCAAGTCTCTCGAGATACCGGGATGATGGATGTGGCCTGAGGATGGCAGAAATGCTCTTGGGTAACTGCTCTGACCCAGGGCAAGTCAGAATATGGAAATATTTAAAGTTTTTCCTCCTTATATTCTAAAATACTATAGAAAGAATGTGTGATAAGTTCTCAGCGCTTAGAGATGAGCATCTCAGCACAAACTTGGTGATGTATGTTTCAAGTTGATATTGCCATCTAAAGTTAACTATTCCATACCAGTTATACACCAGGTGCCAAACAAGGCTTCAGATACAGAGAAACGAAAAAGATGAGGTCCTTGTTCCTTGTGGTCAGGTTATTGTCTGTTACTATTTTAAATTTTAGTTTTCATCTACTATCTTTAAAAATTGGAAATAAAAATCAAATATGAATCTCAGAAAGTCAAAGGGAAAGAAGAGGAAATTATGGCATTAAGAATTTCTGATAAGGGCTTGGGACTTAGCTTACTGGGGCTGTGCCTGCCTGGCAAGTGCAAGGTCCTCGGTTCAATCTCCAGATCTGAAAACAAAGAAAAGAACAAAAACCCTCTACTGCTTGGATCAGAGCGTCCTTGTGGCCCTCAAGACGCTCCGCTGGTGTCTTTTCTCCACACAGGACTCTCCTGAACTTCCGGTGTCAAATAGGAGATTCACAATATTTAGTGCAAGGACAGTGTGAAATAAAGTAACTATCCTAACTCTTTACTTTGTGGTCATTAGATAATTACACGTTTTTAATCGTAGGCTAAGAGTATGCTGTCATCCATAGCACATTTTAAGCAAAACATTTATTGGTAGCTTTTAGACATACACAGTGATAACACTCATGGTTAGGATTTTGCACCGGTACATGATACACCCTCCCCCTTCCTCGAGACCCTCCTCCCCGCCCCGTATACAAAAACTTTTTTTCCTTCTGTTTTCACTCCCGCCCTCCAGGACTCTTCCTTAACATTTAACTGAGATTCTTTAAAGGAAAAAAAAAAATTTGAGGATTTTTTCACATACATACAAATTATAAAGTAGATCATCTTCCGTTAAACAAAAAGGACTGATTTTCTGAGCTGTCTCATAACTATGCCTGTGAATGTCTTCACTTATACAAGAAGCTGTTTTGATTTTTATTAACTATAGTGTGATAAATAGGGTAAACATAAAATTCACTACCTTATAATATCTTATATTTGATGTTATATTCTTTTTATAAAAAAATTAACATTTTCAACCTTTAGTTTTCAAGATCTCACTGATCAAATTGAAAACACTACCTGTCAGTGTGGGGTTTTTTTTCTTTTTTTTTTTTTGTCAAAAATAAAATTAAACTATGTAATGAAATAAATTCTGAAAGAGGGAACAAGCTACGTTTTAGCTCCTTATCAGTTTTTATGAGCTTTAAAATAGGTAGGCAACAACTTTATTTAAAACATCGTTAACTTTTCCTCATATATCATGAAAAAAATCTTAGTAAAAAGTATGCTGTACTTATAAACCAAAGTTTTAAGATTATCTGTCAATGAAGCCTGCTTCAGAAGTCTTCTAACTTTTAAGATTTTATCTGTAGGCTATTTTCCCTTGTTTGGTATGTGGCCTGAACTCAAGAGCTTATATGTACTAACAGAGCAGTCTACCATTAAGCTATATTCACAGCCCTTTTTATTTTGACACAAGGTCTCAAAATACATTGTGTACATTGTGTAGGCTGGCTTGAAACTTGTCATTCTCCTGTTTCAGCTTTCAAAGCAGCTGGGATTACATGCATATACAGTGTCTGGCTATCTGTCTTTGTTTTGCTTTGTTTTTTGCAGGACTTGGGATTGAACCCAAAGCTGTTGTATTATCAGCTCTGTATGAAATTCTTTGTATTTCACCAGACATTGCTAAACTGCCCAGGCTGTAGTCAAAATTGAGATGCTCCTGCCTCTGCCTCCTGTGAGGAGAGCTTATAGCTGTGTATTACTGTATTTGGCTCTATTTTTAAATTAAACTAAATTAGGCATACTTATGACTGGTGTGTAACAAAAAATCCTGTGTTATAACTCAGCCATTTTGCTAGTAATACTAAATGAAAACAATGAATGGAACAAAGTTCTTCCCCTCAAACAAGATGCCAATTGAAGAGTAGGGAGACTACTAGTGAGGAGCTATTCTGGCTGTTATATTTACTTTTGGCAAAGGCAATTTGTTGTACTGCTTCACAATGGTTTAATGTTGAAAACTACCAGGGGATGTTTAATAGGAATAAAAGTCATTGTATAAATTCACTTTGGTTGTATCTTCATTATAGGGATTAATATTGCACTATTTGCAGTTCATTAAAATTTAAGATCTATAAGTATTCCATTTATGAATCAGAACTGTTAATTATCATCAAGTTTATTTAAGGAGAAAATGTTTCTAGAGTAAAAAGAAATTTCAAAAAAGCCCTATAGCTAGCAATTAAAAGTGTATGGGTTTTACCAAATAAGGTAAACCAGAAATGAGATGAAAATCAATCAGCTAACAATCTGAAAAGTTCTTTCTCTTTGGCATTCTCAGCCCTTACTTTTTGGCTCAAATTCCATGTGAGCTGCATGTATAAGATAACAAAAGGAGGATTTAACAGTAAAAAATTTAGTAATTTGAAGCTCAACATTACCCAAGAGTTTTGTTGATTTTTTTCTCCTCAATTCACTGATTTTCACTGATTAAATTATTAGGTGATATTTGGCAGCATTTGTAAGTATTTCTTTTCAATCTGCTTTTGTTCATATGAACTATTTCAATATGTATCTGTTCTATCATTTCCTTAAACTTAGCTCTCATGGAATTATAGAATAATGTTGGTTTTAAAATATGCATTCTTTTTTTTTCTACTGGATTAAGAGCTAGAAACTACTTTCAGTTATGTTTTCTCAGTTTTCAAATAGATTTTAAAATCTACATATGAAAATATTATATAGTAAAACAAATAATAAATTTGACATGTAATTAAAATAGCACATTTTTTACAGTATGTACAAGCTGGCTGATAGATTCTTTACTGTCTCCAGATTCTTTCATCCTTCACTATTTATTTTACCAAAATGGAATCAGTCTAAGTTGTTATGCAGCATTTTATTGCCGAGGGAGGGCACACATACTGTCAGATATTTTGAAGCATGCTTGATCTTGTGATAGCACAGCCTAAATGCACCTTGAAATAGAGTCAAAGCCACAACTACTAATGTAGACCACCTGGATTCATATTTAGCCACTGAAAAATATTAGCTTTAGGAATCGAGCTTTCCAGAAGTGGTGTTCTCATGTAGAGTATGAGATGGATGATAGCACCAAATGTACACCGTTCTTTTTGAGGACCCTTTGTGATCATTTGCATAAGATACTCACCATTATACCTGAAAAATTTCAAGCCCCCAACAAATGTTGTTTTTATTTTTAAGTGTCTCCAGGCTTTAGTTAAATTATGACTCAATCCATACATTTACATTTTTGAGATTGTCTTAGTGCATGTTATCAGGACATAATGATTACACTGATTGTGGAGAGTTGGTACATGTATGTAACCATCTTGATTCTTCTTATTCCCCTTCCCACTTCTTCTCTCACCCTCAGTCCTTCAGTCCTTTCTCATGCAAAGACCTTAGTTACTGAGTTTCATTTACTCATTGGTAGTAAATATGTATTTTACCTTTCACCCTCTCTTGCTGCATGCATTATTTTACCTGACAGAAACAAAACATAAAGATTCTTTTCCATTTATAACTTTCCTGTTGTTTTGGGTAAAATAGGAGTTTATTAAGAACATACTGGTAGATTTTCAGGGATGTATAGGTTTACTGTCATGAAAATACTAAATCAATCTTTAATATGAACAAGAATTTCAGAAGGAATGTTTTAATGTAAAATATGCATTTAAAAGCATATCAGACTTTATCAAAGGTTGCCAAATATGGACTCTTTCCCTCTCCCAAATTAAATATAAAAAATTTAGGTGTTTTACCTTCATTCACACTTATTTCCATGATAACTTCATCAGTTTCTATTCTTGTGTGAAATGAATACAAGTATTCGATTGCAAGTATATTTTAAACATTTTTGTCTGAGTGACTTGTTTCATACTTTTTTCTTTCTTTCTTTCTTTTTTTTAGGTTTTTTGAGACAGAGTCTCGCTTTGTGGTTCAGGCTGGCTCTGAGCTCAGCCTCAAACTCACATCATAGCAATCCTCCTGCCTCTGCCTCCCGAGTGCTGGGATTACAGGTGTGAGCCACCACGCCCGGCACTGTGGTATGTGGTACTGGTTGTTGCTGGGCGTGAATCTTCATGCCCAGTATGGTATGTGGTTACTGGGGATCGAACGTGGGTCCTTGCACTTACAAGACAGGCGCCAGAACCACTGAGCTAACTCCCCGGCCCTGTTGTTTCATACTTAATGACATAAATTAAATAATGAAGTGTTTTTCATTTTATATTCATTATTTTATATTGCAAAGCATGTTTTGGAAATTCTATTTTGTTATATTGAAGAAAACAATTAGCTATAGATAAAAACAACTTTATGTCATCTTTAAAAGAATCTTTAAGTGCAAGAAATAAAATATAAGGATACTTCAGATTCACAATACACAAAATGTGAAATTTTTGTTAAAGTTTTTTTTAACAAATAATTATAATTACTGAAGCCATCATTCTCTGACAGAATAGTTATATAATTTGTTATATCACCACAATTCATAGAGGAGTCCTCTCCATTGCTATTCCATATGGTGTTAACTTTATTAGATTTCTTCCTAGCTCCACAATGACTTTAATCTTAACACCTGTTTCTGCTCTATGTAATACCTTGATTTCTAATTAAGCTTGAATGGCTGGATGAGAGTCACGAAAATTTGAATGCTATTAACTTTAGGACAGATGAGTGATTTTATATCAAAAAACATTATTCTAATATAGTCATGATCATTATAAACATTTTGAAACGTGCCATGCTGTATTAAATGATGTATATTTAAAACTTGTGGAAATGAACGGAAATTGTTAAACATTTTACATATTTTGTCATTTGAGATTGTTTAACACATCAAATGTACAATAAGAACACAGAGAAGATGTGAATATTATTTAACAAGAATTAAGTCACAAAAGAATAATACCGACTTCCATTTTCTTCAGTCCTCTAGAGTAGAGCGGACTTTCTGACACTGTGTGTGGCAAGAAGAGCTTTGACAAGATCTGACCTAGTTTGCTCATCCCAAACCAAGTTATATGGAGTATCAGAAAAAGGCGTGTTTTTTGAATTTATTCAAAGCAAGGATGTCAATAAGTATAGCAGCAAGAATATTCAATGACGTTACTACCTCTGAAGATTTGACCACAGCTGCATAGTTACAGGAACTCTCCTAGGCAGGTGCAAGGGGTGTGTACGTGTGTGTATGTAACACTGTACTAATTGTACAATTATAGACATGTTGATATACGATACATATTCAAGTGACTTACATAATATATAAAACGTTTTATTTCTAACATTATATAACATTCTGTTTTTTAAAAGAATAGTGATTTTTGCAATCAAAGAATACCCTTAATTAGCAAATCCTACAACCTACTTAAAGGTAAAACATTGGCTGGATGTTTATGAAATGAGAGACCTGCCTTCTCCACTTACAACTTAACTGGGGGCTCAGAGGGCCTAGCACGCAGTTATGCTCTAATGTATATTATATCATATAAACTGTTGGATATAAATTTTTAAAAATCTATTAATTTTAACTTATATTAAAGCAAAGTATAAATACAGAAAATATTCTAGTGCCCCAAATGATACATTTTCTAAAGATATGCTTTTTTGAAAAAGCAGGATATTTACAGCTCCTTGGAAGCCTCTCTGCTCTGTCCTGCAGGTACAACTCTCCCTGCGCAATTTACAGCTATTCAGCACTATCATTTTGCCAAAAACAGCCTGAGGTTTAACTGCTCTACCTTCACTTATTATGAGAAAAGTTGAGCTTCAGTCCAGAAGTAAAATCTTCATGAATTAAAACAAATAAGCTAGAAGATAGCTAGCAAATAAGAAAGAACTAGGTTGTAAAAACCGAAATCAGTACTAAACGTGATAAGCATATTTCTGACGTAACTGAAAGTACAGACGCTAATGGTCACAGGCCTCACTAGTTAAAAGAACCTCAGACCTGGGAATCTGGCCTCTTGGCCCCATTTGAAGCTTTGTCCTTGACCTCCTTTGACATTGGTCCTTGGGAGTTTGAAACAAGTAAGTCACGTGTTTAGCTCCCGGAATAGAAGATAGTCTTTAGGGGAACTGTGGAATCTAAACTGTAGCAGCAATTGTTAAAATCCTTTTTGTCTTGCTTTAGTCTTTGTAAATGCAATGTTCACCTTCACTTTCTCCCAAGGAACATGAATAGCCTTGCCTAGGAATTGGTCAATGAGCCATGGAGAATGGGGATGGAATGAAATCGAGTGAAATAATTTCAGCTGCTGGGAACCCTTTATAGGCATGTAAACAAGAAGGGGTTTGTTGTGCGAGCACTCTGACAGAGGTGCGTGAACTCTTATCTCTCCATGCTGGCTCTCCTTGGAGTGGTTCGTGTTTAATTTGAAACAGTTTCCTGACGGTTCACTTCAGTTTGAAACTGTGCTCAGTCCATTATTTTACTCCTTTAGCTCGGAACAAAGGAAAACATTTTGAAATCACAGTCCTTTTGAATTGGTGAGTTGTGAAGCATATTGCATATCAGTTTTCAAAGTACCTCTACGATATTTGGGTAGGTAGCTGAAGGGAAAGAGATTGCGTGTAATGCGTTTTGTTTGTATAAGAGGTGGAAAAAGGAAAACCATGTCTACAAATTTTTGTAATGCATGTGGCTTTATTTATTAAAAGGACCAGGTTTTTCCCCTTTGTCTTCCTGTTCCCTTTTACTGTGATTGTAAATGTATCCTCATTCTTCTTTGTTAGAAAAATAAATAAAAATAGACTTTTGATTTTCCCCTTCCCAGTTTCATATGCTGTGGTTATTTTTTCTTACTTCACTATCACTTTTCCAGGAGACTTTAGAAGAACACACACCAAAGAACTGCCTCTCTTTTTGAAGCCTGTGATGCTCAGGGCAAGACTGATTTTATGCACGATTAACCAAGAAGCATTTTAATTATACAAGCAATTTCAAGAGATTGTTTTAGATGCAATAAAGGACATAAGGAAAAATCTGCTGTTTATGATTTAAATGTTTCAAAATCCGTTTTAACAACTTGTATGCTATTGTGTATTTTTTTTAACAACTCCAAAATTTTCAGTGGTAGCTTTTTTCATGATTAACTGTGCAATAGGAATCAAAGTACTTCCGGTAGTTTTCAGTCCTGTTGTTACATATTCACTTAAAACAAACTAATATACAATTTTTTAGTAATTTTAAACATGAAGGAATTTAGCCCAAAATTTACTGCACTCTGTTAGCAGGCTTAATTATTGCAGATATCTGAAAATTTTAAGTTTAATGCTCACCTTCGTATATTTATTATTTTCAGTCAATTTGTGACTTTTCTAGATACTAAGAAGGAAATACTTTCTGTACTTTTGATTAATGAAATCAAAAATAAAAAGCACAAGTATACATAAAATATTAAAAATTGGTCACCCTGTGTCTGAATCAGGACTCTTTGATTTTTAAAATCATCCAAGCAGAGTTCATAACAAACTGGATTATTCATGTTAAGGAAAATAATTTGGAAATTATAAAACAGTTTTTGCAAAGGGGAAAGGAGCCAGACCTTCAATGAGAGAATGATTGGTTCTGTTTATGGTGTAATTTATATTTTAATGTCAAACAGTCCTAATGAATTGGTATTGCAATTGTGCTATCTGTAAAAGGACAACCATCTATACCTTCTAGGCAGGGAAATACATGCCAGGGGACTTGGTAATTTTCTTCTGGCCATGTCTTCCTGTAGTTTAGATCTAAAATGTCCCACAAAGGCTTCATGTCTTCAGAGGTGAAGCTTTTGGAAGGTACTGGGATGAGGAAGGCACTATATTCATCAATGGATGAATCCACTCACGTGTTCCTGCATAATGTGAAGGTGCTATTTGGAAGTGAGGGCCAGTTGGAAGAAGCTGCTCACTGGAGCCTCTGTAGAAGGGTGAATGCCCAGCCCTGCTTCCTGGCTGCCATGGTGTGAGCTGCTTCCCTCTAGCACACCTTTCGACGTGTAGTTTCTGTTTGGAAGCTGGCTAACTGTAGACTAAATTCACTGAAACTGAACCAGATTAAAACTTTCTTCCTTTACTGTGGGTATCTGGTGTGTGTCTCGGAGATAAAGTGACTAACACACCAGCAAAGAGACAAATCTAACACTTTTAAGTTTCTTACATTCTTTTTTTTTCTAATCAAAACTTTGTTACTCCGAGCCAATTAAAATGAGGATGAATTATAAAGTACATAGAGCTGTAGATATGTGTTCCTTTGGTGATGATGTATTTATTGGTGGGACAGTCTTTCCAAAGCACATAGGTTAGTAGAGGTAAAACTTGGAATTAGTGAAAAACAATTTTCTGTTTTTCCTTGTTTAGCAACAGAGATGCCAAACTAGACTCTACTGGCTAAATCTTGGCTGCTGCCTGTATTTTTTTTTTTTCCCTTGGTAAAGCTTTGTTGGAGCACAATTGCTCTTATTTAAATATTTACAAAGGTTGCTTTCATGCTATGGTGATAGAGTTGACAGAATTCAGTAAACAGCATATGGGATACAAAACTTAAAATATTTACTACATCATCGTATTACCCTTTAGTTTCCCAACCCCCATGTAAGAAATCTCACACTTCATCTTCATTTTTTCCACATATCATACTTAAACACTGTGTCTAATTCACTCTATTTATGTTTCTTTATTCAGTACCTAAACACAAACACATCTTTAATAACTTCACATTGAATCACTACTAATGTCTATCATATTTTTTGAAAAGGTGTTTCTAATTTTTCATTAGTACACATTTTCAGTACATAATGTTTACATTTATCTTAGAGAATAAATACATATACTTAACATAACTTGATTATTTTTATATTCCTTCCCCTCCAGTTAATATTTGAGTTGTAGTTACTCAAGAGGTCACAGAATTATAAAATGGAATTACTCAAAATCTCAGGAAAGTAGAAGAATATATATTTAAGATATGTTACGGTATGGCTGCCTAGTTGAAACTGATCTACTAACACCACGAGTGTGCAGAGGTAACTGAATATTCTGTCTGGCAACATCTGGTGACACACAGGCTAATCAAGAATTTGGACAGAACTTTCTGTAGAGACTGCTTCCCCCCTGCACTACACCTGTGTTTACTGAGAAACCAAGAGACTAATTTTCTTTCTATGATGCATCAAAAGCATCACTTGGATGCTGTTCATCTATTTTGTAACAGAGATTTTATCCAAATTTCCTAAGCCTGGGAAATTTAGAATTACCATTTAATGGTAATTTTAAATCAAAACTAAATTACAAGTTTGTAATTAGAAACAAATACAGATGACACAAAAAAAACTCTAAGTAAAGCTTTCTATGGAAAGATAGTTCCTCAGTTATTTCATTTCCTGTGTATTTTCATTTTGAGAAAGAAGAATAAGAATATTAATGACTTTTGAGTTTTTACTCAGCAACATTATCTGAAATGGATAAACTAGATGATATCTTTTTGTGAAGTAATTATTCATAAATTCTATATTATCATAATAAATTAGGACAAAATTATGGGAAAGTATAAAGTGATTAAACTTTTAGAAATTATGATATAACTTCATAAATCTTAACTTTTTTCAAAATAAAACTATCTTTACTTTGACACTTATATAACCAGTGTTCATTATTAGATAAACTAATGTATAGATAACTGAAATATATTTTTATCCTGCCAGTGATTTGTCTTAGTTAATTTCTTATTGGTAGAACAAAATACCCAACACCTATAGGCTAGTCCAGACCTGAGTCCTTGATCCAGATGCCAACTGTCGCTCACCCATCCAGCAAACTTTTTTTTTTTTTTTTAGTTTGTTTGAGACAGGGTTTAGCTTTGTAGTTCAGGCTGGCCCTGAGCTCAGCCTCAAACTCACATCACAGCAATCCTCCTGCCTCTGCCTCCCGAGTGCTGGGATTACAGGCGTGAGCCACCACACCCAGCACTGTGGTATGTGGTACTGGTTGCTGCTGGGCGTGAGTCTCCACACCCAGTATTGTATGTGGTTACCGAGGATCGAACCCAGGTCCTTGTGCTTGTGAGACAGGCACTGGAACCACTGAGCTAAATCCCTGGCCCCAAACACACCATGTTTTGAGACCTGCTGCTTTGTTCTCCTTGAACCAAGTGTGAATGAGGACAAATAACAGATACTGGAGTGAGTTTAACATTCAAGCTCTTGGCTATTGGTAGGCAAGGAGCCCCTAGAATCTGGATCATCTTGCCTTTATTCACCCAAATGTGGGTACAATCAATATAACATAAGATTCCTCTGCTTCCCAGTATCTAGTACTATGTTCTCTGGCAAACAACTTAACTTCCACTATTTTAACTTTTCCCTATAACCAGCAGCAGGCTATCATACCTGGAGTGCAGGCTTTCTCCTTTGTGCTCATGGAGGAGGCCAATTAAACCTCCATTCTCCTCTGTTCTCAAACAAATACCCACAAATTAAAAGAAGGAAAGGTTTATTTTATCTCACAATTTGGCCTTAGTCTACTACTAGCTGGCGTTAAGGCATGGCAGAAATGCATAAGAGAAGAAAAAGTTCATGGCATAGCAGGCAGGAAGCAGTAAGATTTCTTCCTTCTTTCCCTTTTTATTCTACCCAGGCTAAAAGCTCATTGGTTGGTGCCTCCCTCACCCAGAGAGTCTTCCCTTTTCTTTTTCTTTTTTTTTAATTGAAATTTTTATTGGTACATTACATATACGCATCATGACTGCACTCCATAATAGGGATTTGTACCAGTATAAGACACAACTTAGTTCTCATTTTTTCCCATAGCCCTTCCCTTTTCATTAAACCCGTGATCCACACCTAGAAGTATGTTACACCAGTCAGTAGACTGATCCTTTATCATACATCCATAACCAACTCACTCCCTAAATTCTCATCTATAAATTCATGCAGCTTTTGAGGGAACGTCTACATAAAAAGACTTTTTTAAATAAATTGGGTTTATTGGTACATTTTCAGAATACACGATGATCACATTTATTATGGAGAATTTGTGTTGGTGCATGATCTATTTTGACTCTTATTTACTCCTGTTATACCAAGGTTGTTTGTAGAAAGTAAATACTATTATGATACTTTAATCAATACCTGCATAAATTTGTGGAATCAAGATTGGAGGCAAGGAGACTATTTATAGAATTTTTAAGCATACAGATGAGTATTTTAAAAGGAATATTCATTTAATTTCTGAAAGTAAATAAAGATTATGTGATGAAAGTGGAATGCCATTGTAGTCGGTGTTCTCAAGGTCAAAATCCTTAATCAGACTTTATGTGATTTCTTGGCGAAGATCTGAAATGTTAGTTTATTTTCTGCGTGGAAAACTATCCTGTATTGAATAAAACAAACACAAAAACAAAACCATGGAGTGGAACTTAATCTGAAAGAGTGTTTCCTTTAATTTATTTTAGTCATTATTTTGGTCATTTTTTTTTTTTTTTTTTAGGTTTTTTGAGACAGGGTCTCGCCCCGTGGTTCAGGCTCGCCCTGAGCTCAGCCTCAAACTCACATCACAGCAATCCTCCTGTCTCTGCCTCCCGAGTGCTGGGATTACAGGCGTGAGCCACCACGCCCGGCACTGTGGTATGTGGTACTGATTGCTGCTGGGTTGAGTCTCCACACCCAGTATTGTTATGTGGTTACCTGGGATCGAACCCGGGTCCTTGCACTTGCAAGACAGGCGCCGGAACCACTGAGCTAACTCCCCGGCCCTATTTTGGTCACTTTTGCCAAAACCTGAAAGTACCACTACTGCTTATCTCTCTTATTTCCACTAGGAGATATTGTCAAAAGTAAAAGAACATAGGCTTTGGACTAAATTTTAAAAATGCAAGTTTGATTTTTCTGGGCATTTCATACACCAATGATACCAGTTCTTCCATGTCTACAACGTTAGAAAGGTTAGGAAAGTTAAAATAGAGGCTGGGGATTTAGCTCAGTGGTTCTGGTGCCTGTTTTGCAAGAGCAAAGGCCCAGGTTCAATTCCCTGGTAACCACATACAATACTGGTCATGGAGACTCACGCCCAGCAACAATCAATATCACATACCACAGTGCTGGGCGTGGTGTTTCAAGCCTGTAATCCCAGCACTTGGGAGGCAGAGGCAGGAGGACTGCTGTGATGTGAGTTTGAGGCTGAGCTCAGGGCCAGTCTGACCTACAAAGCGAGACCCTGTCTCAAAAAAACAAAACAAAACAAAAACAAACAAACAAAAAAAGGTAAAATAATAAGCAGAGGGCTAGAACACAGAAGCTTCTTCTAATTCATTGTGAATAATAGTCTTCTTACTGTCTATTCTTGGTGATGCAGTTTGTCCTTTTGTATAGATCGAGAAATGTCACTCTTTAATCTAAAAGCATTTTTGGATTTTTTTTTTTTTCTGAGTTAGTGTAGATGTCCACTCTATAGTCATTTCAGAAACTAGCAGTCATTTGTTGAACTCACCTAAGATAATGCTACTGAGGATTTTGATAATTATTGAACTTTAAAATCTATTGCAATTATTAAAATTACCAACCCTGAACAAAGACATTAGGTGGCCTTGTGTACATACAATTTAGAGATATTTACAGTAGACAACATGAAAATATTAAAATTGCTTGTGTTGTATTTGATGCTCCTTGATCTTATCATGAAAACATTAAGGACATATTATGTGTTGTGATAAAGGATGACAGAGAAACACAATAATCTGGAAGGAAAAAGAAAGTTAAAATCATTTTATAAACTGCATACCCATACTACCAAACTGCTTTATAGATTTAAAGCAATCCTGATTGAAATCTCAGCAGTATATTTCACAGAAGTAGAGAAAATAATCCAAAAATTCATCTGAAATCAGAGCTAGAATAGCAAAATCAATTCTAGGCATCAAAGACATAACAAGGGGTATCAAATTTCCCAACTCGAAACTATACTAGAAAGCTACTGTGATAAAACAGCATGATGATGGCAAAGAAATAGGCCTGAGGATCAGTGGAGCAGATTAGATGATAACTCCAGACATACTAAACCACCTCACTTTAGACAAAAGAACCAGATACCCTCAATTGAGGAAAGATATCTTCTTTAATAAACAGTGCTAGAAAAACTGGGTTTCAGCCTGCCAAAGATTAAATCTAGATCTTGTCTCTTTCACCATGTGCTAAATTAAAATCAAAGTGGATTAGAGACCTAAATATTAAAACGTACACATTAAACCTACTGGAAGAGAGGTTAGGTAGAGCTCTTGGAGACACTTATGTAGGGAAAGACTTTATGAATAGAAACTCAGTAGCACAGGAACTAGCAGAAAGAATCAACATCTGGGGCTCCTTCTTATTAAAAAGCTGATGATTAGCAAGAGAAATCACCAACACAACTAAAAGACAAGCTTCAAGTTGGGAAAAAAATTTTCCAGCTGTTCCTTAGACAAAGGACTGTCTGCTTTATGGAATATATAAAGAATTTTTTTAAAAAGCCCCCCTAAATTTAAAGATCCAATTAAAAAATGAGCATCTGAAGTTAACAGACATTTTTTCAGATGAAAAGATAAAAGCTGCAAAGAAACATGAAAAAATGTTCAACATCACTGGTCATTAGAGAGATGCAGGTGAAAACAAATTTCATCTCACTCCACAAAGAATGGCTGCTATCATGAAATCAACCAACAACAAATACTAGTGGGGATGCAGGGAGACAGGAACTCATCTCCACTGTTGTTGTGGATGTAGATTCAGACAACCACTGTGGAAATCAGTTTGGAGATTCCTCAAAAGACTAGGATTAGAGGTACCATTTGACCTTGCTGTTCCCATCCTGGGTATATTCATGGAAGAATTTAAAACATCATCCCACAGTGACATATGCACACCTGTTTATAGTGGTTCAATTGGTAATAATTAAATATTGGAAACAGCTCACATGCCCATCAGCTGGTGGTTGGATAAAGAAGGGGTGGTCTTTTTTATAAAATGGAGTATTAGTCAGACATAAACAATGATAACTAGAGACATTTATACTTAAATAGATGCACCATGAGTGAAATAAAAAAGAACACAGATGTATCATTTTTCTAGTGAGGTCCAAAATGTATAATAGATATTTTGAAATAGAAAGAAAATGTTCAAAGGGAAACAGTAACTGGGTGGAGACAGGGGAAAGCAAAGACTGCAAAGAAAAAGAATTGTGGGAAAAAGAAAAAAAAAGAAACAAAGCTTATGTATATAGGGAAGATTGGAGGAGTGGAAGAAGGGCAGTGTAATGGGAAAAAAGAATAATATGGATATATCATGTACAGGTACAAATTCTCAATGAGGAATGTGATCTAATGTACTCCTAAGATGTAACAATAAATATTAAGAATAACAACTAGCAAATAAATAAAATAATATGAAAAACAGAATATCAAAGACTGGAAGGTGCATAGAAGTAAACAAAGGTCATGAGCCCATTCCTCACGAAGTTAATATTCTGGCACATACAATAATTTCATCATGCTTAGAATTCTCAAGCAGTTTTAGTGGAAGAATTATATTAGGAATTTAGAATTATTAACTTCAAACTCTGGCATTTTTTTCAGGAGAGAAATGTCATCACCTGTGATAGTTAAGCTCCTTCTGCAGAAAACAAGATACTTATAGAAAGATACTTATATTTAGAACAGCATACTTCAACATTGTTTCTCTGATTTTCTTTGTTTCTTTGATTTTCTTTGTTTCTTTGATTCTTGGCTGATAATTTTATTAAGTTACTATATGAACCACTTTTAAACATTCCCACTCCGTAATGGCATTTTTCACTGAGGCTTTAACTTTCTATTTTAAGACTATTTTTTTCTTCAAACTTCTAGGTTTCTCCTTTATATTTCTTAGCATATACAAACACCTTAACACACATTCACATGAATATATAAAAATACATATTTATTACACATAGTATTAGTGTACAATATTCACATTTTTAGAAGTTTTTAGTAGTAACCTGTATATCTCTGATTTTTCAAACATGCTAAGTCTAGATAGACTTGTTTTCCTTTACTCTCACATCACTGCCCCCAACTTTCACAGCATTTGTTATAGTCTCCATGTTAATTCAATTCAAATTCTGCAATTTTTCAACATTTCTCTAGACAATGCAAATTTATTTAGCCAAATATTTAAATTTTATTTTGTTTTATAAACTTTCATTATACTAAGGTAAGTTCATTTAAATACCAGGGTGGTTTATCAGAACAACTGTACTTTGTTCTGAATTTCTGTTGCTTATTTGTCTCCTATTTTAAATCTGACCGCTTATTTATGCATACCTTGCCTAGGATTTTCATGCTAGTTGATATGATGTAGTTATGGATTAAAACTAGATTTAGAAAAGCAAAATTATTTCTCTGATTTTTTCCTTCCTTCCTTTCTTCCTTCCTTCCTTCGTTCCTTCTTGCTTTATTTCCTTCTTTATGAGACAGGGTCTTGCTTTGTAGTTCTTCCTGGCCCTGAATTTACTGTGTAGCCCAGGCAAGCCCTTGAACTCTCAACAATCCTCCTGCCTCTACCTCTGAGTGCTGGGATTACAGGTGTAAGCCACCAAGCCCAGCTGATTTTCAAGAACAATTATGTTTGGCTCATCACATCCCAGTAACTGAATTTTATTAGACTGTCTGAAAGTTATTGTTATCTTATTCAGTTACCTCAGTTCAGAAAGATGTCTGACAAGATGCTTTAATGCAATTTATAGCTGACTAAAAACATCATTATGTTATGATCAGATTACTGCTAAAATCCCAAATTTCTTCTCCAGATTTGATCTGTCAAAATACTACGTAATACTGTATCTTGTTTTATTTTTGCATCTTATGTCAAAATGTACACACCTTAGAACTAGAAATATAAAACTTTTAAAACCCAACATGTTCAAAAAGTTAATAAAAATTATCCAAAAACTATGATTTAAAGAAAAATATGTTTTCCTTGTATATATATTTCTAATGTTTTACTCTTATCATAAGACACATATTTAAAATACAAGATTAAATCTTTCACATTTAAGTTTTTTAGAATATAAAAACATACAAAAATATAATTTAAAAAGCAATTAGAATGCCAATTGAAATGGCTAACTGGTAGTCCTTCAACTGTGTATGATCTTTGATAATACAGTGCTGAAAAATAGTGCAATTGTGTTTTTATACCGATTAAATTATTAGTATAAATTTAAGAAATTGAATTACTGGGGCCGGGGAGTTAGCTCAGTGGTTCTGGCGCCTGTCTTGCAAGCACAAGGGCCCGGGTTCGATTCCCCGGTAACCACATACCATACTAGGCATGGAGACTCACGCCCAGCAGCAACCAGTACCACATACCACAGTGCTGGGTGTGGTGGCTCACGCCTGTAATCCCAGCACTCGGGAGGCAGAGGCAGGAGGATTGCTGTGATGTGAGTTTGAGGCTGAGCTCAGGGCCAGCCTGAACCACAAAGTGAGACCCTGTCTCAAAAAACCTAAAAAAAAAAAAAAAAAAAAGAAAAAAAAAAGAAATTGAATTACTTAGCCAAACTGTACATATTGCCAAGCCCTCATGTCAGTTGTTTAGAAACTTGTATCAGTTGAGTCTTGCCTACATTTCTAGCATGTCACTAGCATGTATCATCACCAACACCTACTAGCTTTCATTTGTGCTTGTTTTAATATTAAGATGAAAGTGACAAAGTCTCCTTCTCTTGCCAGAAGTTGTTTCATCTTGGAGTGAGAGAGGTGGGTGTGTGGGAGGATGATGGGAAGCTGAAAGACTCAAATGCAATATGTACATGCAGCAAAGCCCCACCATGGACAGTGACTGAAAACGTATACTAATGCAACCCTTAAAAATAAATGCATGTATACAAAAATAAATAAATAAATAAATAAATAAATAAATAAATAAATAAAAGAAAAGGAAAGAAGAAAATGAAAAGTTTTATAAGTTTTAAAAACTTTTTCTTTGATTTTAAGTGTTAATCTTCCCTCCATCTCTACTTTCACTATCTTTATTTCTTTTCCATAAAGTTACATTTATTTCTTTTGCTATTTGTCTTCGTGGCATTAATAAAATTTGTCATTTGTAAAATCTCTTTAAAGTACATGGAAATAAACATTTTCTGGCATGCATTTAATATTTAAATTGTTTAAAATACATTTAACTATATTAAAAATCATCATTTTTAAACTTATAGTTTCTGCATTTACCCACTTTCTCATAAGAAAGCTAATTAATATAGATTTATCTGAGAAGTGAATATAATAAATATAATAATAAATATAATAAAATAAATATATAATTATAAAATAAATATAATAATAAATATAATAATAAAGGTGCTGTCTTATGAGCTCTGCCAATGATTCTCATTTTTATAATGGAGGAGATTATGGCACAAATACAACCTACTCGCCAAGGTCATACAGCTTAAGATACTTGAATGATACTTAAATAATACTTGAAAGTCTAGATCTGGATTCTCCATTTGTGCACTGCTAACTGAGTGTCATTGCTACCAGGCCCTTCCAGGGGAAAATGTAGAATACACATAAATGAACACACACACACATGAACACGCAGGAGCCCTTGCACACTCGTGTACTATTCCACAAGTTTCTTCCTTGCATTTTAAGTTTACATGTTTGTATTCTCATCCAACCTATGTCCCTTGGTACCTACCATAAATATATTTGCAAATGTACTCTGTCCTATGCTACACCTAAATCAGTTTACATAAATATGTTTCTATCACAGTTACCAAAAAAGTTGTTAATCACCCCTGTGATGCTTATGGTTATCCTTAGAATATGTACTGTTAAATGTCTGTACAAGAATACTCCACACAAAAGTTACTTGAGTTCATTTATGTCCATGTATATATTATTTGAAATATGAAATAAATTTGTTTAGATACAATTTTGAGTTGATTATCTGATACATTGTGATCAGTTTAATATACTTCTAAACTCAGCACTCTATAAAGCATTTCACTCAACAACTTCTCAATGCCTTCATCAACCCCTTACCTGTGTTTTCTCTCATTCTCTCTGGGTAATGATTACCATTGTCTTCATTTATTTTTTTTTCTTAGAAATCTTTCCAGGAAAATACAAATACATATTTTGTACAGTCTTCATATGTTTCCTTAAAAATGTTAGCAGATATGGTGTCATTTTATCATTATTTTTGTCTACCAAATAATATATATTGCATAATGCATTACATAGCAGTTCAGAGCATCTATTTATTTATGCTTTCATACAAATACAGTGTCAATTTGTTTCCAGTTTTGTTGAAAGAAATAGTGCCTTGGTGAATAAATTTGTTCCCAAAGTATTTTATAATTGTGGAGCTGTATTTTAGGGTAAGTTCCTGGATATATCTTAAATTAAACAATAGAAATGAGATGATATCCATTTCCACTGTAAAATATTACTATTTCCTTGCAACTTAGTAAGACTGTGGCATCAAGCATTTGGATTTTCACTCTTTTCATAGGTGAAAGGTGGTATCTTAAAGTGTTTTCAATTTGCACTTCTTTGAAAAGTAAACCTGAGCATCTTTCAATATAAAACTTTTCATCACTTTTGTGGAAATCTGTACTTTACTCTGTCATTTTAATCTATTGGGGATTTGGTCTTCTTTATTTTTCTATTAATTCTTTGTTCATGATATATACTAGAAATAGTTTTTCTAGTCTCATTTCTCTTTTGATTTTGTTCCTAGTGTTTTACATGCAACAGTTTTATTTATTTATTTATTTTAATCTTTATTGGTACATTAAATATACACATCATGATTGCACTCCATAATGGGGATTTGTACCAGTATAAGACACAACTTAATTCTCATGCAACAGTTTTATTTTTAATGCAGTTGATTTTATGAGTATATAACAATATTTTATCCATATTTTTATTCATTTCAGAAAGTTTCTCCAAAATTTATTTAAGAATGCAAATATATCTTTCTAGTAATTGTAGTACCACTGCTTTTTAAAAAAGAATTACAAATTAATAACATGGTGGGAATTTCAAATAGAATCCAAGAATTTCCCAGGAAGATAAAGGACAGGTATTAACTCTCTTCAATTCCATAGCCAACGCTTATATCACTTCATCTCTTGCTTAACTTTAGGCTAAATCCACAGATCTCACATTCTTTATTTAAATTCTCCTGTCATTTCATTATCTTTGGCAATATTCCAGTATTAGGCAAAGGAATGCTCTATGTTTAGGTATTGTTACACTGGAGCACAAATTGTGTTATGCTGTTTTGCCCCTGAAAGCTTTGCTGATCAAAGGACGAAGTACAGCATGCATCTGCTTACTCTGCTTAAAGCTTCAGCTCAGATTTTTACTTTCAATTAATTTTGAATTATTAATACTCTGTAAAAATAAATGATTAACCATCTTTAATGTATTCTAAGGGGCAGAACTCCTGTAATTGTCATCAATTCAAAAATTTTAAAAAGATCCTTAGTAATGCCACAAACCACAGACAGCCAAGTTAGTTACAATGAAGAAAAATTAACTTCAACCATGAGATCAGTATACACTGGTTCTCTATGTTATTTCAGCTCATCCTCAATGTAGTCCATATTGCTTTACTTATTTAACAAGCATAAAAACTAAGTCCTCCAAATTATCCAATTTCTTTAAGTTAGAAAATAAGAAATTAAATAAGGGAGGGTTTTAAATACTGCCCAACTCCAAAGGCCTTTCTTTGCTACACTACTTAAATAAAAACAAATTTTTAATTTTTCTTAGAAGACTGTAATAGTTTGCCTTATTTGACTATTATATGTTAGGAATGTAGCTAAGCAGGACATACTAGAGAACGGATGTGTCAATGCAGTAGTGCTCATAGTCTACCCAGACCAGTGCTGTGTGGGTAGTGTGTACTCCCGCTCTGTGTGCTCGGGCGTTACGTCCTCTTAACAAGGCGTCTGTGTTCTTGGAACACTGAGTCTCTTCAAAGGCTTCCTTTGGTAGATCGCTGAGGGATGGACTCACTTCTCCGGGTCTGAGGAACGAAAGGACACGCATAGCCGCAGGCTCTCACTATCCATTGCGTATAAAATGACAAAAGCAGCAGCAAAACCAACCTTTTATTTTCCTACCTTGGACTTGGGTCTGTTTAGTAACGCCATGACATTTCTATCAGGTTTGCTTCATAAGCCCTTTCAGGCCACACATAAAAGAATGAATACAGGAGCTGCACTTTCTCCCATTCAACTTTCAGCTCGGTTAGCTTTCAATACCAGAAATGTATTTAAGACTGTTAAGGTTTGTTAACTCCTATATACTACTGTCATTCATCCATATAGAGGAGAAGAAAACTATATATGTGATAAGATTTGCAATTCAAATCAAAGCATTTCCCTTTAAAAATATAGCGTGTTGTGAGTGGAGAAGACAGAGAAGGCAAGAAAGAAAGCTTCACATTCACCTTCAAAAAATTATTACAGCTGGTTTATGGAACTTTGTCCGTATCATGTGGGCGTGTTCATTACAGTATAGTAAAATGAAGATACTTCTGACAATTTAGGCTTTAGATTCGATTCTCACCACAGCGTGCTACTACAGTTTTGAGAACAATGTTTTTGGGTAAAGACAGATTTTTAAAAGCATGAAAGCCAAAGAATAAGGATCCTTGAATATTCTTCAGATCTTAACATTTTATAGAACTCCTCCATAATTTCCACAAAATTCACAAGAATCATTTGCAGAAATGCAGAGAACTAAGGAAGTATAATTAAAATCCCCCCAAACACAACAAACATAAGGAAACAAAGGGAAAATTCAGTTCAGGGCAGTTAAGTAAGATCTCACCGACTATCACTCAGAAAGTGCAATTTCAATGATTTCATTACAGAATATTTCACAATGGCATTATCTTACTTTAAAGTGAAAAATTAGCTAAATATTGTTTTATGCCTTTTTGGTTTTTTTTCTTTAGGTTTTATTTTTATTACTACTTATTTGCAGTCCATAATGTGTACACTCCTTTGGGGATTTGGCTCACGTACATAAAACATCTCTGTGTTTCTATCATCCCTTACCTTGCCCCTCCTTCCTC
The DNA here is from genome assembly GCA_004026965.1 of Petromus typicus. Classification (NCBI taxonomy): domain Eukaryota; kingdom Metazoa; phylum Chordata; class Mammalia; order Rodentia; family Petromuridae; genus Petromus; species Petromus typicus. The sequence continues at coordinate 2,489 of PVIR01023303.1, read as the reverse complement.
CTTCATCCTCTTGATTTCCTCCCCTATTTTAAAAGTTCTACCACCCTACTTCAATCATCTGTCTTTTATTTTGATCTCAGTTATACTTGAAATTTTTCACATTAAAAAAACCTAGTATATTTAAGCTTGTGTGTCTTATTTATTTCACTTAAATTTATGGCGTCAAGATTCACCCTAAAACTTATTTGTCTATCTTTCTTTATGTTATAGAAATACAATACTCAATTGTGTGTGAGAACCATATTTTCTTTATCTATTCATCCACTGATGAAACTATAGGCAGTTTCCAAGATTTAAATATTATGAACTATACTGCAGTAAACATGAGTATGCAGATATCATAGGATTATGATGTCTTTGGCAATTTCTGGAAGATACATAGAAGTGGGATATCTGTCAAATGAAATTTTTTAGATTTAGTATTTAGATTTAGTAATATAGAGGAAACTCTATATTATTTGTCATAGGCTTTGAGTGGTCTACATTCCTACCAACACTGTGGAAGGGTTTCTTTTTCCCTGAAGCTTCACCAGTATTTGTTATTATTTGATTTTTTTAACAATAGCGATTCTTCCTAGAGTAAAATACAAATCTCAGTGTTGGTTTAATTTGCATTTCTCTAATGGCCACCTATGTGGAACATTGTTTTCATGTATTTTTTGACTGCTTTTATTTCTTGGAACAGTCTATTTATTTTAGTTGACTATTATTTTATTGGGTCTTTTACTTTGGGGGCCTAATTTTCTGAGTTGTTCATATATTCATATTAGTACTGTTAGGAACAGCCTACAAGTGTATTTTTTTCCAGTTTTGTAGGTTGTTCCTTCACAGTGCTAGAGATTCCTACAGTTATGCTCCAGTCCCACCTGCCCAGTATACGATGTAGGCCTGAGGAAAAAAAAAAATACACTGAAAGACAGAACTAAGAGAGAGAAAGCAGGAGCCAGTGTGACCAATGCTGTGCAACTGACAAAGGCACGGGCCAGTCCAAGGCACTGATTTTTATTGGCAATCAGTTGGGATAAAGACAAGTTACATGTGGTTTCCATGGAAATAAACATAAACAAGATTCACAAAGGACCATATGAAGCATTCTCAAATTAGGAACAGAATAGACAAAATATATGATTGTTATTAGGACATTGTCCTTCTAATCAGAAGGTTTGGTGTAGCAGTGGAATTTGGGTGTGAATAACTCTGACCTCAGCACATAGGCTTCAGCCAGACTCACACCTCAAAACTCAGTTGTGGGTGTGACTCTTTACAATCTGCTTTGGGCACAATCAGTATTACAGTCCTCTGCAATGCAGGAGCTTTTTAATAGGACATTATCCCATTTGTTGACATTATCCCATGGTTACCATTTCTTGTGGCATGTTGGAGTCCTGTTCAGAAAGGTCTTGCCTATACCTACCATGTCTTTGAGACTTAATCTTCCAGCAGATCAAGCATTTTAGCATTTAGATCTTTTAACCCTTTTGATTTTAATTTAGTACCTGGTGAAAGATATGGCTCTATGTGTAACTGTCTGCATGTGAACAGCCAATTTCCCCAACTTGATTTATTAAAGAGCCTATGTTTTCTTAAGTGTATGTTCTTTGACCATTTGTTGAAGATCAAATAGATGAACTACCTGGGGTTATTTCTGCATCCTTTATTCTGTTCCATTGAGTCACAGGTAAGTTTTTATGCTAATACTATACTTTTTTTTCCACTGCAGCATTGTAATGTTATTTCAAATCCAGTATTTTTCTCTCTCTTGCTTTGTTTATGTTACCCACAGTTACTTTTGTTAGTCTGGGTCTCTTCTGGTTCCATAGAGATTTTAGGGTTGTTTCCTTTAGTTCTGTGAGGAGTGTTGATGGTATTTTGATTGGCATTGCATTAAATCTGCATGTCAGTTTTGGAAGTGTGGCCATTTTTGCTATATTGGTACTGCCTATCCAGGAAAAGGGAGTATTTCTTCTTTTTCTCTAGTCTTTGTTGATCTTTTTCAGAGATCAGAAGTTTTCACTGTAGAAGTAGTTCTGTTCTTTTGTTGGATTTATTCCTATGTATTTAATTTTTCTTGATACTATGAGTGGAATTGTTTTCCTTATTTCTTTTTCATGAGTTCATTATTGGTGTAGAGAATGTTACTGATTTTTGTGTATTGATTTTGTACCTTGTGATATTGCTTAACTGGGTTGCTAGGAGCCTTTGGTGGAAAATTTTAAGATCCTTTATATAGAGGAGCATATCATCTGCAAATAATATCAATTTGACTTCCTTCTTTCCTGTATATAGCCTTTCATTTCTTTTTCTTACTTAGTTGCTCTGACTATTGTTTTGAGGATTATGTTTTAAAGGGGTGGTGATAGTGCATTCTTGTCAATTTTGATTTTATAGAGAAAATTTTCAGTTTTTCCTCATTTAATATGATGGCAAGTTAATAAAAAATGCCCTTTGATCAGATTGAGATAATTTCCTGTTGTGACTATTTTTTTTTT
>PVIR01023302.1:0-27221 GCA_004026965.1 Petromus typicus | reverse complement strand
GCACCTGTGGAAACCTACCTGTGCAGACGGCCTCACTCCATGCTGTTCTCTTTATCAACCCTCCTCTGCCTCCTGCTGCTCTTGTTCCATGGGGTCTTATGCCTACTTGATTTCCACGGCTGCAAATTGGCACCTAGATGTCCACCTGGCACACTGGGACTGCAACTCAGTGCAGAGAAATCTGAAGGGCGTCAGGCGATGCTTCCTCTGGTGAGGGCTTCTGCTCAGGGGCCTCTCTCCTTGCATCTGTGCTTTTTCACCAGTCCTGCAGGCCAAGAGCAACCCTGGGCCGGCACCGGCCAACCCAGCCCTGCATCTTCACCAGTGGGAAACTGCCGTTAATGCTTGCTCCAATTCACATGCCCTTGATTCCTAGAGCACAACTGTTTCCAGACTGGACAAAGCTGTGGTTCTCCATGATGGGTGGCTTCCTCCTTGAAGGGCGATTTGACAAAAGCACCAGTGGTGGTGGTTCCTGATCCTCGCATGGAGGATAATCATGCTGGCCTAGGACAGAGGTCATGCTGTGTCCATCCTGTGGCACATCCTCCCCAGTGATGGAGCCGGGAGCACCAACCCTGAGAAGGCCTGGCCCAAAGCAAAAGCTTCTCTGATGCACCCTAGTACTGTACCTGAGCCATGACACAGAGAGATAGACAGACAGACAGACAGCCCTGAAATAAACTGTGCTGATAAATTGTCTTCTGGTCCAGAGAATGGAAGCCACAGTGCTGGAGGCTGCTTCCAGTCCACATGATTGGCCACATGTTACTTTGAACTCCAGCCCCAAGTGACTTGAGTCCCTCCACTCTCCACTGCAGCTGACTCCAGGTGCCCCCCGGCCCTGAGGCTGGTGCACGTCTGTAATCCAACATTCTGGGAGGCAGGAAGATCCCACGCTCAAGACCAGCTATGACAACAACTCACCAAGATCATGTCTCAAAATAAATAATAAGAAAGGCTGGGCATGTAGCTCAGTGGAAAAACCTGGGGTCCAATTCCTGGTACTGCAGAAAAATAGCCCTATGCCCCCATTCTTCTCTGTGTGCTCCATTCCAAGGCCTCCCCACTTTATTCCCTTACCTTTACCCCCACAGGCAGGGACTTGCACGCCCCAATTTGATTACACAACATTTTCTGCTATGTAATGGAAATCTGTTCTCCTCATATTTCCCCAGATCACTTTAAGAGTAAGAATTAACTGTTCCAGAAATAAATATTTATGCATATTACTCCCGACCTCTGCCTATCTACAAATTATGGAAGGAAAACACAGCACAAACTCAACAAAAACATAAACCTTAAAAACAAATTTCATTGCATTTAAAAATCCCTGGGATTAACTTCAAGGAGAGAGAACCTGGAAAGGGCTGCCTTCTTCAGTTTCCTATAACAGAATTCCACAAATAATCAAAAGAACAAACATTAATAAAGGGGCAATAATGAGCCAAAATATTTGTTCCCCTATACGCTTTGTTAATAATTCCCTTGCATACGCCAAAACTCATTTTTCAGTGATGGGCTAATAAAATGAGATAGCCCATGAGAATTTAATGTGGCTTCACATTTCTGCTCATGATTTGCACACAAATATAGAGTTAAGGAGAAAGTGGCAGTGGGGATTGAAGTGTGTTTCACCTGGATGTTGCTGATCACTCATCCTACAGCTAGGCAGCCAGGTATAGGCCTGTAGCCTTTCCCAAGAACATTAGTGCTTCTGCTTCTAGAGATGCAAGTCCAGGTGTGGTAGTGCTGGGGGACTTCCTGTGTTCATCCGTTATCTGTTGCTATAACAAAGTAGCCGAGACTAGCTACTTTATATAGCAAAGAGGGTCACTTCCCTTATCTGACAGTGTTGAAGGCTGAAAGGCCAAGACAGTACAGCCCCACCCATGCAGACTCTGATCAGAGACTCTGAGCTGTATCTCGACATGAAACTGAGAAGTAGGAAGGGAAATAGCAGCATACAGAAGGGACCAAGTGGGTGAGATAGATTTACCTTATAAGAATCCACTCTTGAGAGAATTAATCAAAAGAACTGAATTAATCCCCTCCAGTGGAAATCTCCTCAATGATATAACCACCTACTGCTGGACCCCATCTTCAAAGGAAGATGACATAAGGAGACAGCTCACCTACACAGAGACCACATCAGCCAAACTCCAGCCACAGCAGCCAGTGTACCCCAAGTGGATGCCTGCCACAGTACACCAGTGAGTTTGGGGTGACTTGTTATGGTGCATGATCACATTAGCTGACTAGTACACACCAGGATATGTTCAAACTGGGGATGCAAAATGAGAAAGTATCATTTTAAAAGCTTCCCATATTCTAGTCATTTGTGGTGCAGCAAGAGAGCAAATCTGCAGACAGATGTACAGTGAGTCAGATGTTGTTGCAGAGGTGTGGCCCAGGGCTGCGGAGACTGAAGCAGAGTGGGATGATGTGCTCCTTCTAGGCCAAGGGTCCTTCATGGGAAGGGTAGCTTGCAGTGAGAGTGAACAGATCTCCCAGGCAGCAGGGAAGGGGAAGGGCCTTCCAAGCCAAGAAAGAAAATATGTGCAACATCCAGGGATCTACTGGCCACTTGGTCACTGGCTGGACCATGAGGATTAGGGCAGAGGACAGAGGAATACGATGCTCCACACCATATCCCACAGCACCCAGACCGGCAGCCATGCCATGCTGCCCATGCAAAAATGCAGGCCAAACCCTGAGTATTCCGAGGAAGAGACTAGGAAGAGGTGAAGGAAAATTCAATGAGAAGGGCAGTAGCAAAGGAGATCACACTCTCAAACAGCACAAGAGCTGCCTGAGGAAAGCTGAGATACAGATCAAGGGCGCAGGAAGCAGATGGTACCTTCTGAACCGACAGCGTGCTCATCGACAGGGAACTGGGACCGGCCCTCAGCTACGTGAAGTGCCCGCTCTGTGCCTGGGCACGGTGTCCCCCACATAGAGCCGCAGGGTCTGAGGCCTAATGCAGCAGCAAAGTGCCAGCCTGTGAACGCAGCTCTACGTAGACAGTCTGGGAGAATGGAAGGCGGATGTACTCAGGAGTCTCAGAGACAGAGTGTACAGCTTTACTCTCAGTGCTGGCAGGTCAGCCTGGGATCCATCCACAAGGAGACCAATTGCCTGCTCTACCAGAACTGAGTTACCTATATTCTCAGGGAGGGATAGGGCTTCAGAAACAGCATTTGGTATTGCCCCATTCTTTGAAAAGTTACAAGTTTCAATTCTTCTTTTAGATAAGAACCCAGAAATCTTATTAGTTACAAAGTTTGTAGGTCTCATTGGTTAATACAGTATACAGAGTTTCACCTTATTTGCCCTGGACAAGAAGGTAAGCATAGCAAAACTCTTGGAGAACAAAGGAAAATCCTGAGCTGCCTCAGGGAGCTGGTCCAGACAAGCTCCTGCCATCTAGTTGCCAGGACTTTGAATGTAACTAAGGCTACAGAACACGTGGCTCAGCAGAGAATGTAAGGAAGATCGTAAGACCTAATGCAGAGAGATCAGCTGCAAGGATTCTTCCCAGACAGGCCAGCTGCTTTTTCAAGGAAAAAGTCTTACAAATATGTTTTCTCCTTCACTGGCACAATGCAGCTCACAGGGTGCTGGTGTCACGGCCAGGGAAGGACTTGGGAATAAACTCCAGTCCCCCGGAGCCCACGATAATAGGGGGTGGTTGGGCAGGGACTCATGACCCCAGACATTGGTGAGGAGGCTTGAGAAGCAATGGTGCGAGATATTTCTCTCAGGGTGAGCCATCGAGATGCTGACAGGAAATCAGTGTATCAGAAATCTTCTGTTCAAATGCGAAGGTCCAGGATGCACTTCCAAAACCAGCCCTTTCTCAGTTGGGATCCAAAAGCTTCCTCTGCTTAAAGGAAGGGACTAGGCCAGGCTTCCTGCAGCTGGGGACGAGGCACAGCAGGAGCAGGAGATGTTGTGATCTCTCCTCAGGACACTGCTCCGCTGGTCCTGAGGAGAAAACTGAGCTGCTATGTTGTGGTTTGGACCTGATGGTCCCCCAGAGGCTCTTGTCCACCCAGCACTTGATGTCACTGTGGCTGACCCATTTGGAGGCAAAACCTAACAGGAAGAAGTGAAGCCAGTGTGTTGTTGGTAGGTAAGCTAATTAGATAGCTTGCAGGCAGTAAGATAGGGCTGGCCCTCGAAAAGCCCACACGGAGGACAGCCAAGGAGCCAACCTGGAAGACCATTAAGACACATTCACAAAAGGAGAGAAAGTACCACACCCACATAAGATAAATAGCAGTGGTTGACATTCTAAGTAATATCAATTACCTGGGTGAAGCGTCATGATTTTAACCCACCCCTCCCAGGAAAGACCCCTAACTGAAAGTCCTTGTCCACTTGTTACATAATTTCCCATTGGATCCCCCTTTAATCAATATTACCTAAGAGATTGTACTTGCAATTATTGTTGTTGTTGTTTGTACCTGCAATCAAACTCTTGACCTTGTACTTTCGAGGCAGATGCCAGAACTGCTGGGCTAAATCCCAAGCCTGCAATATTACTAGTTGGCTATAGTTTTGTCCTACTTTGAACCCACCTCACTTCATGGCTTCGTCCCTTAAAAACCCTCTTGGAAGTAAAGTGGGTGGGATGATATCTGGGCCTAGCCCCTCCTTTCTCCCTCTCTCCCCCTCTCATCCCCTCACCCCCCTCCTCCCTCTCTGATTCCTGGGCACCATGAGGGGAGCAGCCCTGCCCTATCACAGTCTCACCATGACACTGTTACCCACTGTGGCAAAATTCACCCTCCTAACCATGTCTAAGTACCACTTCTGTAGCACTAAGCACATTCACAGTGTTCTCCACCACCACACACCATCTACCTCCTCATCTGTTTTCTTCTTATGAACTGAATCTGTGCCCATTAAACACCGATCCTCCCTCTCCCTCCTCCAGGCCCAGTCACCAACTTTCTACTTCCTGTCTCTCTGGATTTTACTTCCTCTCAGAGGAATCTGCTCCTTGTGTGACTGGCTTATTTCAATTAGCATAAGGTTCTCGAAATCTAACATGTGTCAAGACTTCCCTTTTTTGTTGTTGTTGTTGTTCTTGTTATTGTTGTTTTTTGAGACAGGGTCTCACTTTGTAGTTCAGGCTGGCCCTGAGCTCAGCCTCCAACTCACATCACAGCAATTCTCCTGCCTCTGCCTCCGAAGTGCTGGGATTACAGTCATGAGCCACCACGCCTGGTACTGTGGTATGTCAGTACTGGCTGCTGCTGGGCGTGAGTCTCCATGCCCAGCATGGTATGTGGTACCCGGGGGATTGAACCCAGGCCCTTGCAGTTGCAAGACAGGTTCTGGAACCACTGAGCTAACTCCCTGGCCCTCTATTTTTAATTTTTAAAGAATCCATCATATCATTTTCCTTCGTGGGAACATTATTGCTTTTTTTTTTTTTTTTGGTTGTTTTGTTATTTGGGTTTTTGGTGGTACCTGGGATTGAACTCAGGCCCTTGTCCTGCCAAGGTAGGCTAGGTACCACTTGAGCTAAAAGCCTCTGCCCAGTGGACACATAATTTTATATCCCCACCAGTAGTGTATGGTCAACTGATTATTTTTTTAAATAAGCTTTGTGTTTTATTTTTAAGAGAAAAAAATTAAGCATGAAGGTGTCAAGTTATCACTGCAGTAGCTTCCCCAGCCCAAGCCTCGCACTGCAAGGACAGACGTGATGAGAAAGATGTTCTCACAAGACAGACATAGCCAAGGCCTTTCTCTTGGTGACATGAGCTTTTAAAACAAGAAAGTCTCAGTATGTCATCCTGAATATGATGACTGTAACTTATTGATTTAGTAAAGAGCCTCTTAGAGACAAACTTGAAGAATCTGATTCTTTTTATTGTCCTACTTCACTTATATTTAAAATTCAGAGACCATAAGTTTCCATCTTTGAACAATGGTCTATTCCATGTCCACATTAAGCAATGGCTGAGGAAGACACCAACCAAAATGATGCCATGAAAAACCACTTTAGGCAGTACAATGGCCGATTGTGCCTCAGTGCCTGAATCACACACCACACGGTCACTCAAAACAGATGGAGGATGGATGGCCATGGCTGCCAGACTCTACTGGACCCTCAGCAGGCTCACTTGGCATGCACCTGAAAGCTTTTTAATGGCCCTGATTTAAAGCAATAAAAAATATTTAAATAATAAGCGCAATATGGATTTTTTTACTGAAAAGGAAATAGGTGCTGGGATCATTTTTAGTCATTTATGCTCGCTACATATTTCTGAGCCCCAATGGGTTTATAGAAATTGGTTGGAAGATGTTGATTTAATTTTTAAGCCTTTATCTATAAAAATGATGTTGAAACTGCTCTTGGATCGATCCTTACACTTAGACTGTGCTTTCTTCTACAGAAAAGGATGGAAAGAAAGTCTCCGGAGGTTTCCTACAGGGTGAGGAGAGGCAGGAGGCCTTTGGGAGCATCTCAGAGCGCAGCCAATTTGCCCTGGCTGGTCGAAGGGGCTCCCGAGCGTCCTCTGTAGGACAGGCCGGGGAGCTCTCCAGGGTGCTGGACAGCGGAGCCCACTCCAGAGTCTGGCTCTACAAACTTGCTCTTCTAACAAATTCCAGGCAGCGTCGGAGGGACCCGGGGTCCAGGCTGGTTCACACCGGCTGATCCCCAGATAAGTACCACCATCCAAGTCCGAGGAGGTTGGTCCACCACACACGTGTTGGCAGTTGGTGACTGAGTATTGAGAAGGGTGGAGGCCTTCAAACCTCAAACTTACAGTGAAAAAATAAATACAATTTTATGAATTCAAGTTAGCCTCCATTGAAACCTCTGTGTTTCTTCACAGAGTAGAAAACTGACCTTTGTCACTTCAGGATTTTTTTATTGCTCCTGGATTTGTTTCTGTCTTCTATTGCTATGGAAGAATCAATCAAAAATTTCAAGACTTTGCCGGGCATGGTGGCTCATGCCTGTAATCCCAGCACTTGGGAGGCAGAGGCAGGAGGATTGCTGTGAGTTCAAGGCTTGCCTGGGCTGCATGGTCAGTTCAGGGCCAGTTTGAACTAGAAAGCAAGACCCTATCTCAAAAAAAATTTTTTTTCAAGACTTTAAAAAAACATTTAGTTCTTAGTCACTCATAGTGTTACAGGCCTGTAATCCCTAAACTCTGGGAGGCTGAGGCAAGAAGACTCTGCAAATTCAAGCCCAGCTTGGGCAACTTAATTTATTAAGACCCAGTTTCAGAATAAAAAACAAAAAGAGCTGGAGATATAGCTCAAGGTGAAGCCTCAGAATTCATATACCAGTAGTGTAAATACACAGACACATACAGAGAGAGAAACAGAGGGAAGGAGAGAGGGAGGGAAGAAGAGGGAGAAAGAGAGAGAGACAGAGAGAGAGAGAGATTCCTCTCATTGCCTCTCCTGGCCTCTGTGAATCACACATTTGGGGCTTGCTGGGTGGTCTGGCTCCAGGTCTGTCATCGAGATAAACAGTGGCTGGACCCGAGTGGCAGGAAGCTGCAGGGCTGTGGAGCTGGACCCCACATCTCTCTCATCTCACTGCATCCCACGATCTCTCCTGGTGGAGTTACGCTCCCTGAAAGTTCGGTGAGTATGAGGAATCAGACACCTGAAGTCACAGGATCACCTCCGCTGCAGTCCTAGGTACAACCAAGTCAAAATCCGCTCCACTTGGAGAGGAGGGACAAGGTTCCAACAGAGTGCGTGCAAGTCCGCGTGTCCTCTGCCTTCCCAGCAGGTCCCTGAGCTCACAGAGCCCTTTTCTGGCATCTCCATCTTGCCTCCTCCAAGGAGATGCTGGCTCACATTCGGCCACCATACCCAGTCCCTCCCTCTCACCTGGTGGGGACATGGACATGGACATCCCTCACCAGCACCCAAGCTTCTGCTCCATTTCCAGCCAAGCTTCCCCTGCTCTCAGGAGTGGCTACTCCCCAGGGGTTATGGCCTCTCCACACTTCCACCAAATTTCTCCGGCTCATATTTAGAAGTCAGCTCTTTAAAAGTTCATGATTTGATGTCTTTTGTGAGCAAGCCATTCCCATAACATAGAGAGACATATTTGTGTCTTTCTACAATGTCTGGATTTATCAGACAACAAATTCACAAGCTACATCAATTTCCTCAGCCTTATGGACTTGAGATTCACTTGGTAGCCAGTGAGTGACATCATCACAGCTCTTTAAAAATTCAACCTTCATTACTAATATCTCTAACTCATACTCCACACTGTAACAGTGAGAGAACAGCTGGCAAGGATACCAGTGGCCAGGGGCCAAAGTGAAAGCCACGGCAGAGAAGTGTGAGTCACCAGGGGTGGCCAGATGTGATCCCAGACCGGGCAGAGCTTGGCCAGGACCCACAGAGCTAGAGCTGGAGCCCAGTGGGCAGGCGACCATCGGATCTCTTGTCTCACGGATAGATGGAGCTGGGCTGAATCTGAGGCTCATGGCCTGTTCACCTGGTGACACAGTGACCAGGTGATCTGATGAGAAGGTGGCATGACACTGCCACACTCCAGTGTTGAGTGTTCCTCCTCTCACATGACCTGGTAAGGAGGCCACCTCATTATTGGCCTGGTGTAGTTCCATAAGCTCATGGCCTGGTTTTCTCTGACATAACTCATAGTCATGGGTGCATGTGGCCCTGATTTACTCTGATGCATTTACAGGTGGAAAGTTTGTCACCAAGAGTATTATATTTATTAGTCTATGTGTTAACATGCTGTGCCACTGAGAGCTGTTTTTGTTGGTAAGTTAGGTACATCCCACCTCTGGTGGCTCTCAGTTGGCACAGACACACGGCCAAGTCATTCTGCCCAAATGGAATGACCTGCTGTTCCGAGAAACACGGAAACCACCCCTCGGCATGGCATTGAGTCACCACAGCAGGACGCCGCCTGTTCCACACTGTCCCAATTTCTCTTGAGTCGGAGCCTTGGGATACAAGTGTCAACATTCAGGGACTAACAGAGGAAGAAAAGAAACATGCTGGGCAGTTCTTAGTGACTGGAATCACGGAAACCATGCTGCCTTCTTCCAACTGGTCTCCGACCTCGCTTTACAGGTGAGGGGCGGATCCAGCCAGAGGTGAGGGAACCCCCCAGCCCCCCAGACTGCGCAGTCAGAGTCCACCAAGAGGTGGAGCTCGGTTGTGAGGCACAGGTCTGGGTCTGTGCGTCCCACTTCATCACTGCCCTGTCTCTGGAGCGGAGAAGTGAGGGGTCTTTGTTGTGGTGGCTTTTTGATTTTTTGTGGTACCAGGGATCAAAGTCAGGACTTTGTACTTGCCAGGCAGATGCAGGGCTGCTGAGCTACCTCCCCAGCCTACGGTCTTTCACATTGAACTGGGCCTTATTTCACACTAGTCTCACAAGGGTCTTGGAAAAATAGTGTGTACATCAACTAAAAGTCCAGTAAGAGATTAAAGGACAATGAATGAATGCATCGGCTTCCAAGACCAAGATGCTCCAGGACTAAAGCAACATATTCCAAGAGGGGAGCCTTTAGCAGAAGAATTACCTATCTGTGTGACCGACTCTCTGCTCTTTCAGAGGCATCTTTAGTGGCACTGTCAGGGTCACCGTGATGTCCTGAATCTATTCAAAATGCTTCACTTCATGGCCATTTGACTTCGGGGAACACCAAAAGCCAGGCAGTGCCAGAGCCAGAAAGTCAAGTGGGCAAGGACACAATGTCATGACTTTATGAGTGGCTTTTCTGTTGGGTGGGTCCAGGAAGCAGAAGTTACTGAATTTTTTTGTCACAAAACCCTCATGAAAGAGGACTCTAGAGCTGCTTCAGAAAGTGGCAAGCACGATGGGATGGATGTGTTCAAGAAAGGAGGAGAATTTATGAGGGGAATTCATGGCCATGTGCCTTTTGCTATAAGAAAATTTAATGTCAACATTCGCCATGATTCTTGATTGTGCTGCATACAGCACACAGAGGTACGGTTCACGGGCAAAAGCCCATGAGGGTCTCTGAAGGTGCAGCGATCTTGGCGCCAGCACTTTAGATTCTTGCGGGCCATGGAGGTTTTAGCTTCTCCTGCAATTTCCATCATCCTCTCCAGGTGCTCTGTGACACATGCTGGGATCCCGGGTGCCTCCTTTCTTCTGAAAGCAGCACTGAACCATGTCCCAATTCACTCAGTCTTCTCTCTGCTGAAGGCTACCTATCCAGTATTCAGCCGAGCCCCTGGCAGATCCTACACTTCCAACAAAAAGTATCTGCTAGGGCTGGGGAGTTAGCTCAGTGGTTCCGGCACCCGTCTTGCAAGTGCAAGGACCCGGGTTCAACCCCTGGTAACCACATACAATACTGGGCATGGAGACTCACACCCAGCAGCAACCAGTACCACATACCACAGTGCCAGGCGTGGTGGCTCATGCCTGTAATCCCAGCACTTGGGAGGCAGAGGCAGGAGGATTGCTGTGATGTGAGTTGGAGGCTGAGCTCAGGGCCAGCCTGAACCACAAAGCGAGACCCTGTCTCAAAAAAAAAAAAAGTATCCGCTAGTCAGGAGTGGTGATGCATGCCTGTAATTTCAGCACTCTGGGAGGCTGAAGCAGGAGGATCACAATGCAAACCCTGTCTGGACAACATTGATGTAGGGTATCCCTGTCTCAAAATCTTAACACATTAAGAGGGTTGGGATGCAGCTCAGTGCAAAGGTCTTGGGCAGGGTGGTGGAGGGAGGAAGAAAGGAGAATGAAAGAAAGAAGTGAAGGGTCACTGAGGATGTGCATGGGGACCACAGACCCCCATCCTTCCCTGCACTGCTCCATATAGACTTAAGTACCAATCCGTGCTCTGGAGAAATGCTACCCTGGGAATAGTCACCGCCTAAGCATCTCCGCAGGAAAACTGGCTTCCTGCCCAGTTAATTGACTTAAAGAGCACCTGTTAGGTTTCAGGCAAATTCTAAGTTCTTGGGATGCAGTAAGGAAGAAACCCAATTACCAGGCGCCTATTCTTGTGCATTCTAATTTTGTTCACTCATTCAACAAAGGGTTATCGTATGTATTTGTTTCTTCAATTCTTTATGGTGGTATTGGGGATCGAACCCGGGGTCTTTCCACTGAGCTGCATCCTCAGCCACATTTTTGTTGTTGTTTTGAGTCAAAGATGTAGAGGTATCTCTGTGTTGTCTAGGCTGGGCTCAAACTTATACTCCTTCTGCCTCAGTATCCTAGGATCACGGGGTTACAGCCATGTGCCACCATGTCTGGCTCCTCAACAAAGGTTTATAAAGCACTTACAAACAAATATTAAGCACTAATAAACACAGGTTTATTAAACAAGGTATATTAGGCCCTAAGGGTACACCAAGAAATACAACCAAACCCTTCCGCTACAACATGTCCTTGCTGGATGGTACAGAGGGGAAATGAAGCAACACAGCAAAGACTCTTCAAAGTGAAGGCTTCCCATGATGGTCACATGCTTCAGTCCCTTCGTCTTCATCTTGGCTACTGAGTCAGGTTTCCCCTGCGACGCTGCAGTGCAGGAGTTGCTTTCTGTGCCCTGAGTTACCTGCATGCACCGGACATTACCAGTCCGATGAAATGAAAAGAGACGAATAAGGGACAATCCCCCAGTGAGCGCCGGCACCTCACACACACTCCTGAGGGACTGAGGGCTGCAAGGCCAGGGATCCCAGGTGTCATCTGAGGCCCAGAACTTCAAGAAGGATCCAGAAAAGCTCCCGGAAGGAGAGTAGAACCAGCCAGCCAGGACACAGCTTCACTAAGCTGGTGCTCAGGAGACAGCAAACCTCTGGGGGTGTCCAAGAGGAGGCGACTGTCAGGCAGGTCCCTTCCCCAAGGGCAGCCGGGTCTGTGAAGTGGAACTGTTACGCAGGAGCTCAGCTTGGCAGGGAGCCGACCCAGGTGCCACAGCTGGAGGAGGGAGGGCACCAGGGGACAAGGAGGCCACCACAGAGCCAGGTGCAGTGGAGACCCAGAGCGGAGGACACCGCTTGTCTCTGCAGGGGCCCTTGAAACACGGGTTCTTGTCATTGAGTAAATTTGAAATACCTAGAGGTGGAGGACTGTGGATGAGGGGACACCAGGGACCCACATCTGGTGGCAGAAAGCAAGCAGAAGCCTCAGCTGAGAAAGTAAAGGCTTGGCCGAGTTGGTGCATGATGTACTTAAAGAAGAGATTTACCAGGAAAAATAATATTGCAAAGGTAGAGGGATTCATTCTTCCTGTCTTCCCGTCTTTTGCGCTGAGGATTGAACCCAGGGCCTTCACGCTGAGCTACATCCTCAGGACCCTTTTTTATTTTTTATTTTGAAAAGGTTCTCACTGTGTTGCCCAGGATGGTCTCAAATTTGGATTCCTCCTGCCTCAGCTTCCCGGAGTGCAAGGATTTCAAGGGTTTCATCAGCATGCCCAGCTGTGGAGCAGTTGTCTCATGAACTTAGAGCTCCGGTTTGGGAAGATGCGAACGTTCAGAAGTGGACAGTGGTGCTGACTGTATACCAGCATGGACATGCTCAACACTCTTGTTCTGTGCACTTATATTATGTAAAGTTTACCACAATAAAAAATGCTTGCTGCGGTTCCTCTGTGAGGAGCAGAATTCAGGTTGAGGAATGATTGATTTTCTTTATAAACTTTGAGCTACTATTTGATTTTTTGAAACTATGTGTATATAACATGTTGGTAAATATTTTAAAATTAAAAATCAAACACAAGCATACCTTTGAGTTGGAAGAAGAAAAATCTATAGAAGAAAACAATCTTTCCTCTCTGCTGCAACACTTTTATCCTGACCGCGTAAGTGTGCCTTCCCTAAAAGCAGAAATGGAGAAGCAGCTCTCAGAATGGATCGGCTGAGATCACACCCTGGGGTTCCCTTCCTTAGGGAAAGAGAAGGCTGTGAGTTCAGTTTCCAAAGTGTCCTCAGAGACACTGATTTCATATCACCTTTGTACAACAGGCTGTAAATGTTTTTTCTCTTCTTTTTAAAAATAAGGAAGCTTAGAATTATGAGCTCCCAGAGATACTGAGTTTTTGGTGCCCAGGAAATCATGCTGTGTCCACTACTTCACCAGAATCAATCTACCAAATGCTGTGGCTGACACAAGCACCACAGGACTCAAAAGTGATAGCAGGGGCCAGAGATTTAGCTCAGTGGTCCCAGTGTCTTCCTGGCAAGCACAAGGTCCCAAGTTCGATCTCTGATACCACATACCACAATGCCAAGCATGGTAGACCATGCCCGTAATGCCAGCACTCAGTACTACATATCAAAATTGCCGGGCATGGTGGCTCACGCCTATAATCCCAACACTGATATACAGGCAGGATTGCTGAGTTTGAGGCTCACCTGGGCTCCATAGTGAGCTCAGGGCCAGCCTGAACTACAAAGCGAGACCCTGTCTCAAAAAAAAAATAAAGTGACAGAAGGAAGACTGTACTCTTCTGTCCATCTATCATCTATCTGTCATCCACCCGAATCTGTGTACCAGTGTGTCATCTACCCTCTGTCCACCTGTCCATCTATCACTTATCTATCATCTACCCAGGGCCATTACATGTATCAGTCTGTTCACCATTTGTCTAGCCATCGTCTCCCCATGTGTCACTAATCAAGCTATCGTCTATCTGCCCACCTCTGTCACCACTTCCCCATGGGCCTGGGACAGGAGCCATTCACCGCTGTCTGCCTGGGTCAGCTCTGGGAACAGGGTCCTCATTTCTGATGATGCAATGTTACCCACGGTGTCAGGCTGGAGGGACCTTCACTCTGAGTCCCTTGCTCAGGCAGGTGCAGCTCAAAAGCAAGAAGTGACGTCCACTCTCTCCCATGTGGGCAGTGACCACCTGACTCTTGCTTCCTGTCCTTTCCCACCTCAGACTGACACTGCTTTTCCCAGGAGAGAATGAAGGAGATGCACTGATAAAACAGAGCATTAGGACAAGGCATTAGGGCAGATCCTGTAATCCCAGCCTCCTGGGAGTCGGAGGCAGGAAGATCACGAGATTGAGCCCAGCCTGCAAAACTTAGAGATTTATTGAGTTTATTTAATGCAAAGACCCTGAGTTTGATCTTCAGTACTAAAAAAAAGAAGGAAAGGAAGAAAGTAAGAAGAGAGAAGAAAAGCAAAGCAGGCTGACAGATGACCTGAGCAAATTGGTCGGAGAGGCAGGACTCAGCACAGCCATCCTGGAGGTCTGATGGTGGGGCATGGCCTGTGCTGAAGAAGGAATGAAGCCTCCAGACCCCAGAAATCTGGATCTGTGGGAAGCACAGGGTAGCCCACTAATATTTGAAACTTGGGTGGAAGATGCTCTGCTGTGGAGTCTGTTAGATCAATCCAGACACATCTGCCATGTGGTATAGACACTTAGTACAGGAAGTACATCTATGATCTATTTATGGTTTGGTCTTGTCTTTTTTATTATGCAGCTTTTCTACAATATTGGGGATTTAACCCAAGGCCATCACACTCAGCTACATCCCAACCCTTTTAGTTTTTGTTTTGTTTTGTTTTTGGTTTTGGTACAGGATCTTGCTAAGTCAGAAAGTTGCCCAGGCTGGCCTTGAACTTGTGCTCCTTCTGTGTCAGCTTCCCACAGTCCTGGGATCACAGCCACATGCCACAAACCCTTAAGTAGTAATTAACAAAAAAGAAAAAGCAAACGTGTGTCTAATAAAAATTAATCTCCGTTTCTCATGAAAGTTGATGATGAATGTGCAACAGACAAAAATGGTGGTCGACATCTACTTCCGCCTTGGGGTTGGGTTGGAAGAGAAACCCAAGAAAAAATAAGGCTCCTGCAGAAACTTCAGTGTCTACTTCTAGGGCCTATAGCCATTTTGGCAAGATGGTGCTCAAAGGAGACAGTTTAAAAGGTGCTGCTGCCTCAGAGGAAATTCGCACAGCACGCTGGGAGGCAGGGCCTACTGAACCCCAGCGCATTTCTGGTTCACCCGGTGAACTTCACCTCCAAGCTTCACGCACACGCAGGAAACAAAACCAGACTGTCCTCAATGTGTTGATCTCGTTAGCCAAAGGATATCACAAAGTTAAGAGATGTGAGTTTTGTTAGTAAAAAGGTAAACTGAGGCACGATAAAAAAAAAATTTTTTTTTGAGAGTTTCATTGTGAGGACGATCCACACAATGGATCAGTGACAGGTCCACCCTAGGTGGTATGTGGTACTGGTTGCTGCTGGGGTGAGTCTCCACGCCCAGGAGCAAGAAGCTCCAGAACAGAGGTGAACTGCAAGAGGGAGATTTTTGCAGGAAGGTTACAGAATCAAATCAAAGAAAACATTTGGTTAGTTACAGCTACCCAGCCACCTGATTGGTCTGTCCCTTGGGAAAGACTCAAGTTGTAAAATTAAAATGTGTGGGCCGCTCCTGATTGGTGGAGTAGAAGTTCTGTTTGGCCTTAATACTTATAAGAAACTTACAAGACATTTTCAAGAAGTAACAGTTGGTTTGCTTGTTTGTTTGTCTGTTCACATTCTGTTTGTCAGTCCAGCAGTGGTTAGGCCGCTGACGAGATCCGCCTGGCTTTATCCACGTAAGGGTCTTCAGACTTTGTCTCTGTTTTCATCTATTTTACCAGAATCAAGGCCACAAGACGTTCCAAACAGCAAATCAGATCATTCCAATTATACTTCGGGGTTTTTCTCATCCAATTGCTATTATCAAAGGAAAGCCTTGGAAAATTCATCACACTAAGGTGAGTCATCTGGCATTACAGTGAATGTCATTGAAAATTCAGTTTAAAAAATTTTAACATTGAAAATAAAATCACATTTCCTGGCCGTGAAAATGCCACCCAAATTTTGAAGTGTAATGTCAAGGTGAAAGCATCGTTCTTATTCGATTATAAAATCCTGTAGAACAACAAAAAAATGCACTTGAAGCTGATTATGCTGAAGATAACATTTTTCCAGATATGTGGGAAAATTCTACCAATAAAGAAGGCTGTGCTCCCCATAATTTATAGATACTTTATGTACACAAAGACTGACTGAGCCACAAAATTATTTAAATGATCTTGGTGGTATATTTTTAAGTGAATAATTTTTTTCTACTTTCTTTTATCATCGATGTGTGTTAGATGTTTGAGTCTTTAAATAATTCTAAGTAGAACACTGTTTAAGTACCTGATCACAGTGACTTTTTTGGTAAATGAGTCCTCCAAACTTTGACTGCATTATTTTTTTTTCAAATCAGTCAGAAATTTTTAATTAAAATAATCATGGAGAACCAAAAGATCTTCAACACTTGAAGATCTTTGCAAAATGCAATTATTGGAAATAAAATCTGCAATCAGGAAGGTATTGAAATTTGTCCCCACAAAAGCAAGCCTGGAAGTAAACAGCTTAAATGATGTGAGCTCAAACTATGTGCAAGGCTTAATTTTAAATTTCTAAGATTGTGATTGGATTTGCAGGGAAAATCTTTTGATGCAGCTCCTATTCGTAATTTAATAAATTGGTATTCAGTCCCTATGATTTCCCAGCATCTTTGATTAGAAAAACACTCAAAAGAAGTATAATTAGAAGAAGTTTATTGTACAAATTTTGATTCATAAAAATATTTGTCAACAGAAGGTATTAGGGGTAGAAGCAAAAAAAATAAAAAAGAAATCTCCAAAACTTTTGGCTGAAGTAGTCACAAATTTTTAACCTCAAAATAATAAAATTCATAGTGACTTCCATTTTTTTTAAGGTTTTTTTTGGGGGGTTTAGGGTTTTTTTTGAGACAGGGTCTCGCTTTGTAGTTCAGGCTGGCCTTGAGCTCAACCTCAAACTCACATCACAGCAATCCTCCTGCCTCTGCCTCCCGAGTGCTGGGATTACAGGCGTGAGCCACCACGGCCGGCACTGTGGTATGTGGTACTGGTTGCTGCTGGGGTGAGTCTCCACGCCCAGTATTGTATGTGGTTACTGGGGATCAAACTAGGGTCCTGCACTTGCAAGACAGGCACCAGAACCACTGAGCTAAACCCCTGGCCCACGACTTCCATTTTTTAGAAATGTTTTGCACTTACCAGATACCTCAGCATCTGTAGAGAAATGGGTTTTTTTTCCAATATAAAGTATTATGATTGATTGGAAAGAATCAATGGATGCTGTCAACATTTTCAAATTCATTAACCATAACAGCCACTTTGACAAAGATTACAGGCAATTTTACAAAAAATAAGATAGAACAATGTTTAAAATCTTCACCTTTCAGGAAAATACCAATAATGTGATATAGGAAGTAGATATGGCTTAAAAAGATTGAACAGAAACAGGAGAATAGCTACTCAGAACAATTATTCCTCTCACATTATTACACAGTGTCAGATAGTTCATATAAAGAATTAAAGTTGTCTCTACTTCCCCACACAGATTTTTCTTATTTTTTCAATACATGTATTTTTAAAGAACTATTTTTAGGTCCACTGACATAATGAGACAAATTTGTTAACCAATAGATAAACATCTTAAAATTTATTTCTACATTAGCATCCCTTTTTAGTGTGAAAACATTTTTAGTTTAAATGGAAAAAAAATCAAATGATTACCCCTGCCTCAACCTTTCTTGCTCCAGAAGAGATTTATAGGTGATATAAAAAGATATAAAAGAGTTCAGCTTTTAACCTCACTAAATCAGATTTCTGGAGCTCAAAATCCATTTCAAGATTTGTCTTGCTCTTAGTGCATGTGACAAGCCCCAAGCTAGAGTAATTTTAGCTTTTGCTATAAATACAACTAGGGTTACTAAGTTGTTTTTCTTTTACTTCATATTTATTCTAATGCGTCTGATTCTTGCTTACCACCAAGAAGCAAATGAACGAACATGATGCTGAGAAGTCTTCCAGGGTGCACAGCAGGCTATTTGCATGCAGTTTTAATTTGAAAATCAGTCACCTCACTGGGAATCCAATATTCCTTCCCCATCCTATGGCATATACAACTTTCTCAAATACATGATGCAAGAAGACAGGGGTCCTACAAACCATTTATCAAAAGGTAAGGTGTTTTGTGTAATCATGTGGTTTTATTTAGAAATAATTCCAATTTGTTGAAAGGCATCAAAAAATCTGAGCATTGAAAAGTGATTTCCACCTTTTGTATCCCCAAAGTATGCATATTACACACATAATGGGAAAGATCTTCCTGCAGTTCTAAGTGGGTCTGATGCTTTTTTAGTTACTTCCTCATTGTTGGGAAAAATATACTACACCCACAAGTCAAAGAAGGAGTGATTTATTTAGTTCACAGTTTGTAGAGGTTTCAGTCCGTAATTCCCTGGCTCCAAGGCAGGGCAGCATGGCAGAGGAGAAACAGTCCATGGCAGAGTAGGCAGGACACAGCTCTGCCTTCTTTCTGTGCCTGTATATTCCATCCAGGCCACAACTCAATTGATTGGTGGTACCTACCTGCAGGGTGGAATTTCCAGTTACCCACACCTAGAACAACACTAAACCAATCAGTGAACTAATCCAGCTATCACACCTCTAACTTGCATTCACAAAACCTAGATGCAGCCACCTCTGAAAATCCCCACCTATAAGTGCATGAGGCTTTGGGGGGACAGCTGGATACAAGCCGGGACAGACACTATGTCAGGGTTCCCTGTATGGAAAGGTGGCAGTGTGAGAGTCAGCCCCCTCTGTGATCTCCACCCAGAGAGCACATTCCAGCCCACAGAACTTCCTCCTCTCTTCTGTTCCCCTGGGATCAGAGAGCTCTGGAGCCAGCACAGAGGAAGAAGCAAATGGAGTCAGTGCTGCTTTTTGCTGGTAAGGAAAGTATGGCCCACCTGTGCGACTTTTGCCAAGGATTCCTGAACTGTTCTACAGAGAACTTGTGATCTGTTAGGTCCTGGTCTTAGCTTTCCCAAGAGCCAACACTAAGGCAAGAGTTCAAGCTTGCTTGTTTATCTGGAGGTGCTCCAAGAAGGCAAAGGGAATTCACCGGAAGCAGCAGAGACAGAACCATGGGTTACCTTGGGCTATGGCCTCCTTCCTCCCGGGGGAATGCTGGGACCAGTGGCCAGGCTCAGAGGGACCAACGGCACAGCTGGAGTAATTTGCCCACCAGCCTCTTCCAAAGTCATGGGACACACACCCTTCCCACGCCATGTCTGTGGGCTTGTGGATTAACACCCAACACCAGCCTTTTTTTATATATATAAAGGCATCTCACAGGCAATGAGCCCACAGGAAGATAATCACTCTCATTAGTAATCATGAAAATGCAAATTAAGGCTGCCCTCTCCAGATTGGCAGTGCTTGGAACGCTGAGGACAAGTGCTGGTGAGAATCTCAGTGTAGCAACAGGAACGTGCACAGACACTGCCAAGGTGGTGACAATGGCTTCAGTGACCTTGCAAAGCAACTCAGCCATCTCTGGTGCTATTGATGACGCCATCAATCAGCAGTTCCAACCCCAGGTGCAGACCCAAGAGAAAGCTGCATGTTTCTGTGGGCTGGCAGGTTAGCATTCATGGTGGTATTTCTGGTAACAATGAAATCATAGAAATAACAATTGTCACTGGGAGATTGGATGTGCTATGGTGTAGCTATGCTGGGTCTTATTGATAATTCTTGAGGATGCAGATCTGAAATTTCCAGTCACAACATGTGGTTTTCTGATTTCATGGTGGCAGGTGGTGTATGTGCATGTGGAAAGTACTCTGGTTCTCTGTCCAGACTGGTTGGAGGCAGTAGGGTGTGACCTTGGAGGCTGTCTCTGGTCCCCACCCCCTTCTTCTTCAGTTCTCTCACTCTCACTGCTCCCCATTTGCCACCAGGTGAGCAGATTTCCTCTGCCAGTACTTCCTCCCACCACGATGTTTTGCCTCACTGAAGCCCAAAGCAATAGAGCCAGCTGCCATGGACTGAATTGTGTGAAACATGAGCCAAAATAAACCTCTTCTCCTCTAAGTTGACTCTCTCAGGTATTTTGTCATGGCAACAGAAAGCTCACTAGCACAGTGTCTTTGTTTACTTTGTTTATCACTGATCCAAGCTAGATGGTCTAATAGTGTGATTTAGAGTGGGGCTTTGGGTCCCACAGTATCATGGGATTTCTTTAGGGGTTGGAGACTAAGACCCCCGAACTGTAGTCCCACATAATGCACTGCATGAGCATAAGCAGTGATGCGTCAGAGGCCTTTTCCTGTTATCTAATCTTTATTCCCCACTGCATGCGTCCACTGGGGCTGCTAGAACAGCATGGCAGGGGCTCCGGCAGCACCCTCCCTTCTCATCACTCTGAAAGCTGGGAGTCCAGGGTCAGAGCGCAGCATGGGCTGGTTCTGGTGAGGCCACCTCCTGAGTCACCTTCTTGCTGTGCTTGCACATGGTGGTGAGAGGCAGGGACAAAGAGGCAAAGATAGCAGCTCAGGCAGAAGAAAAAAACCTCCAGTGTTTCCTCTTCTAAGGGCAGCGGCTCTCTCACAAGGGCTACAACCTTCACTGCCTCCCAAATGTCCAACTCCAAATCCACCACACTGAGCATTAGGGCTTCGACATAGGACTCTGGGGGACATGAACACGAGGCAATAGCAACCATCAGCCATTGATATCCCCCGGCCCCAAACGTCTCCACAGGAGCCAGCCTAAAAGTCCAGAATCCCAACAAACAGATCCCAGACGCAGCATGTACTATAAAGAGCCTGGCTTTCACTTCCACCGGCTAAACCTGTGACTAATTGGGCATGAGGGCACACACCTGTCATCCCAGCACTCTGAGAGGCCAAGACATGAGAACCCTAAGTCCAAGAGAAGCTTGGACCACTTAGTGATTTAGGAAAACCTAGTCTCAAAATTAAAAATTTTTAAAAGGCCTAGGGATATAACTTAGTGTGAAGACCCTGGATTCAAGCCCCAGTACCATAAAAACAAACCAAAAGAACTGCCATTTTAGAATTTTCTCAGACACAGAGACAGTGTCTGTGGTATGAAAGCTTCACGGATCTACCCTGGGAACTGGTGGAACCCACTTTCTAGTTGGGTCTGGGTGGGCCACAGCTGATCGGCCAGGCCCTTCCACCATGATATCCTGCCTTTGAGCCAGCTAGCCATGGACAAATCCTCTCAAACCATAAGCTTCTCCTCCCCTCCCCTCTCCTCCCATAGCTGTAAGTGTTCAGTATTGTGTCCCAACAATGGGAAAGCTGACGAATACAGCACCCTTTGTGGACACACACTGTACTGCCAATTCTTTTTTGTACTAAACCTATTTAAATCCATTAATTAATGATACCTTATTAGGTAACAGATTCATATCTGTGCCCCTAACCCTACATGCTTCAACTTCAAACATTTCAATGAGAAAACATTCAGTAACAGCATTAGCGATCCATTCTTTTTTCAACTCGGGGTACAAAGTTTATTTGAAGACAATTACATGGCAAACAGAATCCCTTTCAAGTGAAAGAAACAGACCACAAAACTCTATCTATAGTGTAACTCTAGTTTTCTAAAAACTGCATACATATTTACACAGAAATATAGAAGGGAAAATCTTAAGATGTTCTTAAGACTTTGAAGGGAAATAGAATTGTGGGCATTTTTCCTTGCTAATCTTTGGATGGGAGCTTCTATTACAATGAAATTTTTATTTATTTTTACTTCTACCTGTTTGCAGTACCTGATGTTTACACTCCTTGTGTGGGACTGCTGAATGTATACGACACATCTTAATTTCCCTTTTCCACCCCTTCTCCCTCCCCTCCCTCCCTCTCTCCCCCTCCTTCCATTTCTTGATCCTCTTCCTATTTGAGAAAGATCTATCTCCTACTTCTTATCATCTTTTATTTTTCTCTTTATTGATCATTTGGGTTTCTCAGTTAAGAGAAACAATGTGACATTTAAGCATGCGAGTCTCATTTATCCAACATTATGGTTTCAAGGTACATCCGTTTTCCTAAGAAAGATTCAAGAAAGTCCTTGTTAATCTTTTGTTGAGTTTATCGCTTGATTTTTCTGTGCTAACATGGCTTAAACATGAATCAGAAGCCATGGCCTGACTCCTTCCTGGGCACAGTGGAGCCCAATCTGGGCCTTCACACACTGCAGTATTCATCCAGCCTTTTCCACATTTTCCTACATTCCAGTGAGCAAAACTTATTACCAAAAGAAAATAACATGAAAAAAGTAGCTATTACAGCTGTATGTGATATTTCAAGCCTGTAATCCCAGCACTCAGGATTGGCTGAGGCAGAAGGACTGTAAGTTCCAGCCCAGTCTGAGCGATTTAGTGACATGCTACCTCAAGATAAAAAATAGGAGCCAGGCCTGGTACTGAACACCTATAATCCCACCATTCAGGAGGCTGAGGCAGGAAGATGGCTTCAAGTTAAAGGCCAACCTTGTCTACACAGTGAGCTCAAGGCCATCCTGAACTACATAGTGACACTTGTCTCAAAAACAAACAAAAAAGTAACTATAAAAGATCTGATCTGTCTCTCTTATGTTAAACCTTACTCCAAATCAACAGCTATTTTTATTCTACTTTCTCCATTGTTTTCTTTAAACTCCATTTCTTTCCAAATGTTCCCTTTTCTAAAGGCCCAAAAGAATGTACCTCAGAGAAAAAGTATCCAGACATGTTCATTTTTACTGCCCCTGAAGCACACCTTGGTCACGGTAGCTGCTTTCCCATTTATAAAATTATATGACTTTTATTCCTCTCAAGTTGAAATGTATATATTTTATTGTTGTTCTAAAGTTTAAAAAAAAAGAATTATTTAGTTCTTTTAATAGTGAACAGGGGATAAAATAGAGCAAAGACAAACTGAACTGTCCCTGGACCCTTTTCCTCCAAGTGGCCCCAGTGAGGTCCCCAGCCTGGTGCTGACTGGAGTCCCACATGACCCTTTGGGGCGCTGGAACCAGCAGGACCTGTCAACATGGGCAGCAGCTCTGTCCTGCGGTGGGGAGCGGCCCCTTGGCACGCCATCCTGCTCCCGTGGCTGGGCCTGGCCCCAGCATGCCCATTCTGTGCACCCTGCCCCCCTGAACCCCTCAACACGAGCATGCGTCGTGTGTATCCTGGGGGCAGTGACTCCCCACAGGCCTGTCCCAGCTGGTCCGGCTGCCACACCCCTCCTGGGCCTCTGTGAGGGCTCCAGAGACTCCGGCCCAGCACTGGGGACGCGGGCACAGCAGCATACAACCGAGTCCTGAGCTTACTGTATTCACTGAACTGGAACTCAGAGGCAGGGGCTGGGGCCACCTGTCGGACAGCAGAGATGCAGGTGGGGCGGGCCGGTGGCCGGGACTCCCACACACAGCCTCTCCTGCAGTCCATTTCCACTGCATGGCTGAGCTTCCCGGGCCCAAGACTGAGTGCCTCAGAAAACCCAGGAGAAGTTATGCCTCCATGTCCCCGAGTTCCTCGCATCAGGGCATCGGGGACAGTGTGGCCATGTAGTGCCTGCCAACTGTGGCCCTGCATGTACTGAGACTCCAGGCAAGGCCCCCACCTCCAGCCCCCCCGTACCTAGACCCACAGCCCGAGCACCCGGGGTCCTCTGCAGCTCCAGTCCAGACATGACTCCACTCAGGCCTCGGTGTGGGATCAGGGCTGATAGAGAGTCTCCCCTGGTGCCTGGTGAGACCAGACACAGACAGAAGATGCCGCTGCCCTGTGCCCATGTGCATCCTCATGAGCACAAGATGGAAGCCAGAACCCACCATCACATCCATATCCCTCCAGCCAGGAGCCAGGGACCAGCCACACAGTAGGAGATCCATATTTTTACATCAGCATGCACACTCAGTTGAGCACCTGCTGAATACACAAAGCCCTGGACACTCAGTGCATCTGTGTGGGTGTGTGCATGTGTGGTGTGTCATATCCATTGCATGCAGATGTACTACGTGGCTATAGTACATAGTGCACAGTATAGTTAATATAATTAACATCTTATTAAGAATATGTAAATTATATTACATATTTTAAATTATACTTACACACATACATAAAATGTGCAGATACAATGTTAACTGCGTTGTGTGATGCACACTCAGGGCAGTACTTTGAAGAGTTGGCCCACACAGCTGCAGAGGCTGGTAATTTCAGGGTCTGTGATGCCCACAGCTGGACAGACGCTCAGGCCGGAGTTGCTCTCAGTCTTGAATCTCCAAGCAGATTTTTTTCTTCAGAGAAGCCCTGTTTTGTTTGGAAGGATTTGAACTGCCTGGTGAGGCCCAGACAGTCACAAAGTGTGACCTCGAGGACCTAAAGCCAGTGGGTGAGGCACAAAAATCCCTTCACAGCAACACCTATGTGAGTGTTAAATAGCCTGGTTAAATTATATATTTAACTCTGCTTAGAAACGAGGAGAACCTGCTTCTCATGTGGACAAAGGAACTACTCCAGCTCACGACAAGGGACCTGCAAGGGTAACACAGATGGCGCCTGACTTTTTCCCATCAGTGCTGATTTAAAATCCAGCTCCAGTGTGCAGGGTACCACACTGGATGGCTACATGTAATAACAACTTCCCAGCATTAGAAAGCAGATTCTTTTAAGGCCCGTCATTGAGACCAGTAAATAAATCGCAAATGATTAAAATCAAGGATAAGATACCAAGCACAGTTTGTGAGTTTAAAAAGCATCACCTACCTAGGTGAGGTGGTAAAGGCCTGTCACCCCTGTAAGGCTGAGGCAGAAGCATCACAAATTTAAACTCAAATTTAAAGTAGGCAGTTGACCTGCTAAGTTAAGACCCTATCTGAAAATTTAAAAATAAATAAACAAAAACACCCAGGGGTGTAGCTCTGTGCAAACACCTTGGGTTCAATTCTTTTGCAAGAAAAAGGGAGGAAAAAAACAACATCTATCTACTCATCTATAACTCACTTAACAACTTAATTTACTTCTGAAAACTCCTGCACTGAGTAAAAAGTCATTAAATGGAAATGTATCTTTGTGATCTATAGAAAAAAATGTGATATGACCCATCCCAGCATAAGCTACTGAAACAGTTTTCACTGATAAAACATATATCAATTGATCAAGGCAAACAAGGTTATAAAATAACTCTTTTAAAGCAAATAAACACAGTTTGTCCATAAAAAATAATGCAATAATGTTTTATTGTGTTCACTTTCTTTTTATTTCTTTCTGTGTTTTGTTCACCTTTTGGAGAATCCTGGTCACTCCGAGTGCATTTAAAAATAAAGAATAGTACACAACACCATCTTCAGGGCCAAATAAAGACAAACCACGAGAATGCTGCAAAAGAAAATGTGGAAATAGCACATCTGCTCCAGCCTTTGGGCAGTCGTCACCTCCTCCCTACCTTGCAAGCAGGGAAAAGTAGAGCTTAACATCTGGTCAGGGATTGACTTGGGTCACACAGGTATTTCACTAAACTCTGCATTGAGGAAATTGTGCATCCTTGTTTGAAATTATAATATGAAAATACTGCTTCTGCATAGTATATTTTATTTTGTGTATTTTAGGTGAAAAAGTTATTAAAGGTAAATAAATGTGCACAAACACAGAATCATTGTTTAACAAAGTGCTACAAGGGTCCAAAGTTCTTTGCAGACAGAAGTCATAACCTGAAGCTCCCTCACATGTGATCAGAGTTCATGTGCTTGGGAACATTAGGACTATTTCTGAAAACACACAAAAATACAGGAAAGTAAACATTAATGTACTCTGCAGAGGAAATTTAAATGTAACCTAGTACACACTGTAAGGATTTCAAAGGACATCTCTGAGCAAAGTCCTGCAGCCTCAAGCCAAAGTGTCTGACTACAGACGCCCTAGTGGCCAGCATCCCTATGCTACAGATGATAGTGATGGACTCACTTCTGAGATCACCAGTGAAACCTACTCTTTCTTAGTATCTTGGTGGACTCACAACGTCACCTGTAACTGAAAGAGGATCGTTCCTTTCTCTTTCTCCAATGTTGTTCCCAGTTGGCAGATCCCATAGCACCTGAAAATCGCAGTCTGATACTTTCCTAGACTCCTTTGCAGCTAAACAGGCCATTTCTTGTCTAATGGACCATCAGAGGAAATATTCAAAGGGATTCCCTGATCAAGAAGCATATGAAGAGCAAAAGTTTCCTTCCTTCTCTTAAATGTAGCTGGAGAAACACGCACTGCCTGGTGTATGTGCACTCCAGCTCCCACAGTCCTTGGTCAGTGTCCCACCAAAGCTGCGGCTCCACAACAAAATAGTCCCTGGGGTAGGAACCCCAGATATCCACAGTAAGTTCCTGGATGTATGTGCTCATTAGCAGCTGTCTTTCCTTCTCCCTTCCCTCCCAGCATCTCCCAAGAACACCTGGACTTGGACTTGAATTTTTGGTTTAAGGCATACCTCTGGAGGAAGTCAACCAAGACGCATTTGTGTTGGCGAAGTCCAAAGTCATTTTTAGGAGCTTCCCATTAGCAGGCTCCCACACCCTGAAGTCACTCCTCTGCTTCCTGTCTCTCCAGCTCCTCTCCCTGAGCTGCTCCACACAGCTTCTGACCCTGCAGCAGAGACGCTGCTATGCTCCTTTCAAACACCAAGTAGTTCAAAATGGAAAACAATGGTAGTCCGGTACAGAACCCCTCCCTCCTGCTGCCCACTCTTAGTTCTTGTATCTTTACATCACAGCCATTACTACTAGTAGTTAAGTACAGGAATCTACACAAGGACTCTACACAGTGCCTGGTGTGTGCCCGCGACCAGGTGACCTGTACACATTAGTCTTGGCAATGACAAGGTCATAATCTAGCCTCACTTCTAAGAACAATTTTCTTTTTTCCTAAGAATGGTAACTAAGCTATGACTAATCTTATCATCCAATTACTCAGATTATTCAGGGAATTCTTCATCATCCCTCACCACGTGCTGGTCATCACAGGTCCTGCAAAGAGGGGGCACAAAGCACCAAATTTGCTGCCTCTGGGACATGGACATTCCACCTCCCACAATGGGCTGCTTGATCTAAATTCAGGATCAAGGGGAGACCAGGTGAAGCCATAAGATGTTCCCTGCAATATTTCAGATCCGATTTTCAGCCTGTGAGCAGATATCCGCTATGTTGGTCTGAAAGTTCTCATTTCCATATCAGTGACAGGTCAGTGAAATTTACGAACTAGGAACTTGTTTACTAGGAGGAATAAAAGTAGTTCGTCCATCCTACACCTCAGGCAGGACTCCTGAAATGCCACTGATGACAAACAGTTTTCTCT
>PVIR01023301.1:0-27381 GCA_004026965.1 Petromus typicus | reverse complement strand
GCACGTGGAGCACCTCATGATGGCTAGGAGTCGGCCTTTCCGTGGCCCAGTCAGAGCCTCCACACTCAGCCTGAACCTTACAAAGCCCAAGGGGCGGAGAGACCCCCCACCTTGGGCCACTACTGGGGTGGGGCTCCCCACTGTGTCTAGGAAATTTATTTTTATTTATTTTATTTATTTTGATTTTTCTGACACAGGGTCTCACTTCATAGTCCAGGCTGGCCTTGGAAATCACTACAGGCCCAGGCTGGCCTTGAATTTAGTAACCCTCCTGCCTCAGCCCCCCAAGTGCTGGGGTTAGACTTGTGCCACACGCTCAGCTTAGTAAATCTGGAAACAAGTGAAACTGACTCATCTCAGATCCCGGGCCCCTCTCGATCCGGAGGGCACGTACTCTGACTCGCCAGCAGCTCCCGCAGTGTCCGCAGCCAGCGGTGACACAGCTGCTCATCCGAGCTCCAGAAGGTCACCTGCGCCCACTTCCAGCGGTGATGCCGGGCGCGCTTCACGCAGTGCACTGTGGGAACCAAGGCATTCATGAGGGTGCGGCCACCGCAGAACCCCAGGCAGGGCAGAGGCACAGGCCACCGTCTCCTATGATCCTCTCTTTCTCTTTGGGGGTGCTAGGATTGAAGACAGGACCATGCACTCAGCTGCACCCTGGATGTCCTTAAATTTT
This sequence comes from Petromus typicus, assembly GCA_004026965.1. Taxonomy (NCBI): domain Eukaryota; kingdom Metazoa; phylum Chordata; class Mammalia; order Rodentia; family Petromuridae; genus Petromus; species Petromus typicus. The sequence goes on along the minus strand of PVIR01023301.1, from coordinate 26,702 downwards.
GACATACAGTCACAGCATGTTACTCTCGGGCTGTACTCAAAATCCCAACCCTCCTGCTTCGGCCTCCCAGAGTGCTAGAACTGCCAATGCTCACCGCTGTGCCTGGCTGATCCTCTCCTCCCCCCAAAAACATGCTACTATGGGATCCTTTAAGTGGTACTTTAAAAATTAAGAAAAAAAATCAACAACAAAAGTAGTGACAGCAGATCTTAGAAAAATGACCTTAGGGAGACTGACTGTATAATGGTAAATCAACCCGGTGAGCCCATCAGAACGTGACAAGAAGTGCCCGTCCCTGCCAGCTAAACGGAGCTGCGGAAAGATGGAATGGGGGACACGCGCCGTCACCTGTGAATGCGAAAGGCTTCTCCATCCTCTGCCAGCGGCCACTGGTGTGGTGCTTCCCCTGAGCCTCGGCCTCCTCCACCGTGATGATCTCCGACACGGGCACGGAGCAGGCATCTGCGGACCACAGCCACGCAGAGGTCGTCAGCACTGCAGGGGCAGGGTCGACTTCCCCAGGCCACCCTGTCCCGTTCCTGAGACACGGCCCCTGTCCTGAGGGCCGGATATGGCTCAGAAGCCCAAGCGGGAAGCATACACATCATAGGATGCAGGACTGTGGGGTACCAGGGTCACCACAGCCACCGTGGCCAGGGCCACGGGGTGTAAGTGGGAGGGCCCAGGAGGAATGTGTGGGAAGAGGAGGGAAACATCTAGTGGGCCAATGCACGGGAGGAAGGGGCGCCCCGGAAGGCCCCAACACCAAGACCAGGAGGGGCCCAGCGTGCGCAGGCATGCTCCGACCGCAGGGCCGCAGGGCCGCATGGCCTGGGAGCACAGTTCCCAGAGATGACAGGTTGTAACTGAGCCGGGGCCTGACAAAATGAGCCCGGGGCTGGAGGGGGCAGAAGACGAGGCAGCAGGGCCTGCTGGGTACAGGCGGGATTCCAACAGCACTGCTGAAAAGCAGTCAGGGATTTACAATGTATTTTTACATAACAGGATGTTATAATTTGCGGTTAGCTTCCTAGGTTGGCTATGGAACCTACCATCTAGCTAAAACAGTGTACCTCCACGGAGCCAAACAGATAAAGCATGTTGCTACAGCACGTGCCTTGGTTTTACACTGTTTTTAAAGCTGCTGTCTGTGGAAATCAAGTTATAAGAAGATGGAACTTAAGCTGGGCTTCTGACCGCTGGGGGCTCCCCCGAAAGGCCGGTCCTGGGCTTCCCTGGAACCCAATTTTGGGAACAGGCGGTGGAGGTAGTTGGGCCAGAAGCGCAGGATACTGGGAGGGGCTATAAAGCCTTCTCGGGGTACAGGGTGGCCTCCAGGGGTCCCTCTACTCCCTCCTGCAGCATCCCCAATATGCAATGTCCCTGCTTCCTACGCTGCCCCACCTTCGGGCCCTGTGGGCGACAGAGGACACTTGGACCCACAGCTTTCGGGCATGGCGCGACTCTGCTCTTTCACACCTCGTTCCGCAGCACCCCACGTCTGGGGCTGCAGGCCTCGCCTACTTTAAGCCCTTCCAAGTGCTGCACTGACGCGACCCTCTACCCAAACCTGTGACGGCACAGACCTCTCCCTATCATTCCCTGAGACCAGGAGCCAGTGGAAGGTGTCTGTGTGCCTCAGTACCCTGCCCAGGGCCGGGCTCAAAGGCCTCTGTGCTGCCTGCCTGTGTCCAGCTGTGACCTGCAACTACTTACCCCTCCTTGTAATCTTACAACAAAGAACAACAAAAAATGAAGGAGGCTTTGCCGCCCGATAAACCATAGCACACACTGTAAAGGTGCCCACCCAAGACGGTTCGGTTCCTTCGCACTCCGCACAGCCAGGTAAGCCAGGAGGCGACTGAGAACAGACTTCAAGACGACCCAGGTTCCCTGTGTCAGCACCAGGACTGCTCCCAAGACCCAGGACAGACATTCCCCGTGCCTAAGCAAATGACTGCAGCAAGGTCAGCTTCTCCACCTCCCAATGACTGACCCACAACGACACTGCCAAACGAGTAAAGAGGCCTTAGGCACTAGCTAGGAGCAACTACAAATGACTCGAAGGAAAGCTCAGAAATCCACAAAGGTGTAACTACCAGTCTTGCATGGGAAGCCGGACAGACTTGGAGAAGTGAAGGGCGTGTCAGGCGTCAAGATGCGCAGCTCGGTGCTGGCCTAGTCTGCTCTTAAAAAAAACCCAGGGGCCGGGGAGTTAGCTCAGTGGTTCTGGCGCCTGTCTTGCAAGCGCAAGGACCCAGGTTCGATCCCTGGTAACCACATACCATACTGGGCGTGGAGACTCACTCCAGCAGCAATCAGTACCACATACCACAGTGCCGGGCGTGGTGGCTCACGCCTGTCATCCCAGCACTCGGGAGGCAGAGGCCGGAGGATTGCTGGGATGAGTTTGGGGCTGAGCTCAGGGCCAGCCTGAACCACAAAGTGAGACCCTGTCTCAAAAAAAAAACCCCAAGAGCAAGGTCAGGGAGGGGCCAGTGTGTGGGTCCCCCGGAGTGCGAGGGAGCTCAGGAGGCCTGCAGGCATCTGGGGGTGTAACTTGGTGGTACAGCCAGGTGACAGGTGACCAAGGACCACCCACCCCTTGTGCACCCATGACCCAGGGCCTGCGTCCTGCTCTACCACCATCTCTGCGACTCCCTCCATCCCATTCCCAGGCTGGTCCCCCAGAACCATCCTCTGGCTGGAGGTGTCAGCAGCGTCTCCCACAGCTTTCAGGACTGTGCCAGGCCCCTCAGCGTGCCCCTGCCCATCTCCTGCTGCAGCACCAGCTCCAGCCTGTGGGACACACACGCCCAGATCCAGGGACACATGACACCAATGCTCATGCCTGTACCCACCACCCAGGGACCAGCCCCGGTGACCACAGGGCCTGGAACCCCTGCACCCCAGCTCAGGGCAAGGATCCCTAAGGGGGTCCAGGATCCCTCACTCAATCCCAGCACCTGAGTTCGGCCCAACAAGGCACATGCAAAGGTGGTCTTGGCTGCTCCATTTAGAGCCCCGCAGGCATCCCCAGAGTCCCGAAGTCCAGCCTGGCCTCCTTGCCACTGCCAAGGTTGATCTTACACTCTTTGCTGGACAGGGCAAAGGGTGGACACCAAGGTCGTCATCTTTTTTTTTTTTTGAGACAGGGTCTCGCTTTGTAGTTCAGGCTGGTCCTGACCCTGAGCTCAGCCTCCAATTCACATCACAGCAATCCTCCGGCCTCTGTCTCCTGAGTGTTGGGATTACAGGCGTGAGCCACCACGCCCGGCACTGTGGTATGTGGTACTGATTGCTGCTGGGCGTGAGTCTCCACGCCCAGTATGGTATGTGGTTTCCGGGGATCCAACCCGGGTCCTTGCGCTTGCAAGACAGACACTAGAACCACTGAGCTATATCCCTGGCCCACCAAGGTCATCATCTTATGGGCACGGGTGGTAACCAGAAGCCGGCGCCAGCTTCTGGGGAATCCACCCAGACTGCTCTGCTTCCCCAGCAGAGGGGACAGGGCCTGCTGGGCTCTAACACCCACAGCGCCCCCAGGGCCCCAGCAGAAAACAGGCTTCCACGCCACAGCTGCAAAGGCCTCGGAGCTGGTGAAGGAAACAAGGATGGCCAGCTGTGTGAGTTCTGAAGGACCGGAGCGTCCGCCCTGTCAGACTGCTGTGGGGTTGGCCACAGGGGTCTGCACGCATCGCACGGCCATGCTCTCTTTGACGGTCTTCACTTGGTGGGCAGCGCTGGCCCTCTCTCGCCCTTCCCGAGGGCCAGCCTGAACCTGACCATGCCTCTGTACTTCTGTTTGTCGTTCTCTCTTCCCCCAGGGGTGTAACGATCCGTGTGAAGAGCTAACGGCGCACGGCGGCTCACGCCTCTTATCGCAGCACTCTGGAAGCTAGAGCAGGAAGACTGCTGCAAGTTCAAGGCCAGTCCGGCTACACCGTGGGTTCAAGACTTCCTGAACTTCAGAGCCAAGAGTCCTTCCCAAAACCAGACTGAAAATGAATGACCCTGACTCAGCCAAAGGTTCTGACACCTTCACTGACAACAGACAGAGCCTACTGCGCTTCCTTCCCATGTGGGTCTGCAGCTCCCCCAAATGGGGCTGCAATCCAAGGGCTACCGCGTTCCAGAAAAATCAGACGCCCATTGGTGGGTGAGGTGGGGGCCGCTGGCCCTGGAGGCCTCCACAGAGGGGGTGGGTGACAGCAATGCGACTGATGCCCATGTGGCACAGCACCTGCCTGTCCGGCTGTTGTGTTGCTTTGCATAGTGGTGACCCCCACTCACCGCTGTCTCAGCTCTGATACAGAGGCTCCCAGACACGCAGCTTCCCGTCCCAGAGGCAGTGAGGTGTATCACGACACATGTACACACACACACAGGCAGGCAGGCAGGGTGGAGGTACTGTGTCACGCCGCTCAGCCAGGCCCCACACCCTCCTGCCTCTTGGGGACATGGTAGCAGCACAAACACAAGGCCACAGTCAAGGCCAAGACTGCTGCTCCAGGCTCTTCACAGTGGCGAGTCCCGAGGGGGGAGGGGTCAAAGGACAAGCAGGAGATCTGCCTCAGAGCACCTGCTGGCAAGGTCCGTCCCTGTGTCAAGCAAAGGCTACAGTTTCTGCCCCACAGATGTGGGCAAGGAAGTGGGAGGGACACCCTGACCTCCGCATGCTCTACCTGCACAGGTGCCCCGGCAACAAGAGGCACCCCAGAGAAAGACCTCCCAAGAGATCAGGACTGGGAACCAGCCACAGTCTCCAGCAATTAACATGTTTCCTTGGTAACTCAGTAGGAACACCTGACCAGCACCTCTGAAGAGCTGAGAGGAAGCACCAGGGCCCACGGCTTCCACTGGGACCCTGAGCAGCCTGCGGTCAGGGGGTGGGGAGCGGCTAAGCTGGCCTGTGCTCCGCTACCCAGCCTTCCCCACTGATGCAGGAGGGAGGGGCCCTTCAGCCCCATCGGGTGTGACGTCTCCGGATGTGGTCCTGCAGCCCAGTATCCCCTCCCTCACGACAAACCTGGCCTTCAATCCCTGCCGAGAGGTGAGCTGCTTTTGATAAAGGCCGGAGACAGGCTCGCTAAGGCCACGCACTGGGCGGAGAAGAGTCAGGAAGACGTCAGGCTGGCGAGATGGAGGCGGCCCCCACACCCTCCCCCTTGGGCTGCATTGCAGCCCCAGGGTTCTGCACACACAGGGTGGGCTCCCGATAGGCCTGGCTGCAGGAGCCCCACATCGGTCCGAAGCTCCTCTCCACCCCGGAGAGGATGTCCTGGTGGTGGCGAGTGGCAGTATCCTAGCGGGGACAACCTGGAGCCCCCCAGTTTGGGTGCTTGCAGAGCACACACGCCCAGCTGTGGGCCCTGGGCACCCCCTGCCATGAGCTCCCGTGGCTTGTGGGGAGACACAGCTGTAACCCAGGCAGACAGGGAGACAGAAGCCTGGCCTCCTGACACCATGGCCTGGCACTGCTGGTGACCAGGAGGGTATCCCCAGCTGCTCTCGGCCCCCACGGGCCACCTGGTCATCTAACAGCGCCCCCTAGGCGCCAGCATGCCAGCAGCCATCATACCGGGATCTGCGTGAGAAGGTTGGGCAAGGTGACAGCGCTTCACAGCTGCGATGTGAATTCAGAACACGACAAAGGCCACAAGGAGAGCGCTGGAGGAAGTGGCCTCACGGGAAGGAAGGACACGCGTTTGGGAACAAAGGGCAGGGTGGGGACAGACGCATCAGGGCAGCTGGTTTTGCACACATTTCCTCCTGCAGCACAGATGTCATTGAAGGTAATTTTCCACTCCTAAAAATGTACCCAGCAAACTGGGCACGGTGCCACATGGCTGTAATCCCAGCTCACCAGGATGCTGAGGCAGGAGGATTGAAAATCTGTGGGATAACACAATGAAACTGTCACCAAAAGGCCTGGGGATGTGGCCCACTGCTTCTGGGGTGCAGTCTCCTGTGCTGGGGGGAAAAATGAAGCAGGACTTATGGGCATTCACCTCCTTCCCACACCAGGAAGGACAGGGAGCCGGAAGGCCGCTCTGTGAGAGCACCCAGCATCGCCTGAGTCTCCCCAAAGTGCAAGTCCTAGGAGCGCCCCGTGAATCTTTTTTAAGAGCCTTTCTTCCCACCATGTGATTACACAGTAACCTGTGCCCCAAAGCAGTGAAGCTGGTCCCACGGTCTGCAGTCAGCAGGTCATAAGAGCTACAGAAGAAGGTATCCAGACAGCACCAGCCCCAGGGTGGGGCCAGGGCCCCCCACAGATGCACCCCAAGCTGGGATTTGCGTGTGAAATGGCATTATTATTAAACAATTTAAAATGGAGAGGAAAAGCTCATCATGCAAATCAGACAAAGAAATATTCATGGTGTGGGGTGGGTTGGGGATTTAGCTCGGTGGTTCCTGTGTCTGCCTGGCAAGCCCAAGGTCCAGAGTTCGATCCCCAGCACCACATATCCCAATGCCCGGTGTGGTGTGCTGACTCACACCTGTAATCCTAGCACTCAGCAGGCAGAGGCAAGAGGATTGCTATGAGTTTGAGGCTTGCCTGGGCCACACAGTGAGCTCAGGACCAGCCTGAACCTGAAAGCAAGACCCTGTCTCAAAAAACTGTAAAAAAAAAGATGTATAGTGCTAATTTAACTGAGCACCCATCAACAGCTTCCAGTGAGCTGGTCCGTGACTACGGCAAAACCTTCAGTGTAGGCTGTCAGTTCAAGATGAGATCAGATTTCTATCATACTGTATAAAAAAGCAAACCTATCTCCTTATGGAGAAGTTACAAGGCTGCCACCCCTAAGGCCACAGGAAGAATGGCAAGTCCTATTGCTGACCCGCAGCCCCACAGCAGAGCCATTCTGGCTGGGAAGTGGTTGCTTCTCATTTAAAATTCTTTTTTTTTTTTTTTAGGTTTTTTGAGACAGGGTCTCGCTTTGTGGTCTAGGCTGGCCCTGAGCTCAGCCTCCAACTCACATCACAATCCTCCTGCCTCTGCCTCCCGAGTGCTGGGATTACAGGCGTGAGCCACCACGCCCGGCACTGTGGTATGTGGTACTGGTTGCTGCTGGGTGTGGGTCTCCACGCCCAGTATTGTTATGTGGTTACTGGGGAATCGAACCCGGGCCCTTGGCGCTTGCAAGACAGGCGCCGGAACCAAAACCACAGAGCTAACTCCCCGGCCCCTCATTTAAAATTCTATAGGCAGGTGTGGCTGACAACTCTGGGAGGCTGGGAAGCTGAGGCAGGTAGATCACACTGTGATGCCAGCCTGTGCAACTTGGCCACATCCTGTCAGAAAATAAAAAGGACGCTACAGCATGTGTCCAGCGGGCAACAGGCTGGAGAGGCCAGCCCTGGAGACAGGAGTGGCCCCCTGCAGTGAGAGGTCTCTTCTCCTCCTTTATCTCCAGCTCTGGCCAGAGCAGGCTGAGCTGTGGATTAGCAGGTGCGCCGGACAGGGAGACCCTAAGGACACCCAGAACCGGGGACCGGGGCAGAGCAGGCAAGTGGGGACCGCAGCAAAGCCAGGGATGGACAAGGACAGCCCGGCCCACCCGGCTGCCTTGGTGCTGAGCATGCGCAGAAATGCTAAATGCTGTCGGTGTCTGATGTCCGAGGTCAATACCCCCAGGGGCTCTGAAGCACACAGATCCAAGGAGAGGGAGGCAGTGATGGGAGACGGGTCAACAGAAGGAATTTAGTCTGAAGGGCAGAGAACAGGCTTATATTTAATGCACAGATGCCCTTCGGAGAAGACGGACAGACGAGCCTTCCCAGATTTTGGGCTCCGTGTGAAACACACAGGACAGCTGAGGAGGAGGGGAGCGCCCCCCCCCCCGGGGGGGACCTTTTACGTCACAGATCCCACATGTGCAAGCTCAGAAATGCCAACGAGCAAACAAAAACGCCAACAGAAGCCTGCTCAGCTCCTGCCGGGCCAGGGCACAGGGATGCATACCTACGGTCCAAGCACTCTAGAAGGCTGAGACAGGAGGATCACAAGTTCGAGCCCAGCCTGGGCCGCTCACCTGGCAAAACCCAATGAAAATAAACAACCGGGGATGCAGGTGAGTGCCAAGGCCCTGGCTTCAATCCACCGTATCACCATCAAAAAAGAAAAAAGCTTGCTCTCCCTGACCGAAGGACCACGGGCACCCACCTCCTCCCACCAAGCCAGTGACAGCCAGCTGCCCAGGGGTCTCAGCTCCCACGCTGGGGCTGCACCGAGGCACCCAACAGGGGGCAGCAGTTGTCATGGGGCAGCTCCTGGTGGTAGTAGACACAGAGGGCAGCAGGACACTCGGCTCTCCGGGCAGTGATGGTGGCAGGGTACTCTCTTCCCCTGCCAGGGCTAGTCAGGACTTCCACCACCATCCACTGGTAGTGACCAAGCTCTCCCACCGGGTGCCAGGGCAGACGTGACAGCACTGACAGCACCCAGTCCCCAACCGCAGGCCCAGCAGAGGCCTGGTGGGCAGCGGAGCTCCCTCTACCCAGCAGTGCCAGCCAAACCAGGGGCCCGGGCTTCCACCTCCACCTGGGGTTAGCCAGGCCCTTCAGCCCAAGGAGCAGTGTCAGAGGAAGCAGATGACACAGGAGGCCCCAGAGGCCGCTGGGCCACAGGACACGCTCCGAAGTGTTCAGGTTTCTAACCAGGACCAGGGAGCGCCAAAAAATGCCAGGAACTGCAAGCCGACTCAGCAAAATGCTCCGCCCACCATGCTGATGAGGACCCAGCAGGCCTCAGCGCGGAAAAGGGCTGCTCAAACACCAAGCAAGGTAAAGGAAGAACCAGGCTACAACTCGAGACCTGAGAAACTATTCACCACAACAAAAGACCGCGCTGTGGAGGGTGGAGGGGAAATCGGGACTGGGAAACGGAGCGACAGACATCGTGCAGTCTGCACACCCGCCAGGACAAACAATGCAGGAGCCTGACGGCAGGGCGAACAAGGTGAAGGGACAAGCACCTTTCTTCCCGCCCGGATTTTTCCACATCATGCTTGAGGATTGGAGATAAAATTAGAACAGTGATGAGCTTCTAAATGTGCAGAGGAAATAACCCAGACAATCGTATTAACCAAGGGCAGAAAAAACAGCGTCATGGAGGGAGCCAAAGCCGTGGGCGGGCAGGCCACACCTGGAACCGGCGGGATGGGGCCCACAGGTGTGCTTGTTAAGGATGGCCAGGTGCCACCCTAAGAAGCGACTAGATTGCTTAAAATGCCACAAGAGAACTCAAGGTTAAATTCGAAAAGACGTATGTAAATACTGCGCAGACACCGGAAACAAAAAGAAACACATCTGATCCCTAACCTATCAACTGTCACACTGAAGTTTTAGGTTGGCGCTGTTCCAAGGAACTCACTCCTAATTTGACGGCAGGGACCGACGGAGAGCAAAAGGAAGCAGGCGGCCGAGCTGATAGGGGACAAAGTAGGTGAAGCAGGTTTCACATCGATGGAAACTGCACACGAGGAGGAGGCCAATGGCCCAGGAAGACCAGGAGACCAGGTGTCCCAGCGTGCATGGATCCCAGAACAGCTGCAAACTACGCGGTGTGATCAAAACACACCGTGAACATTTAGATCATAGGACAGCACTGCAATAATGACACACTGCAATAAACTCCCGGTGTGTGCCTCCTCCATTCCACACAGTGACCCCACTGGATGTGCGAGTGTACACAGCCCTCCCTCCAGAGTCTTTAGTCGCACAGTCATAGCTGCTTTGATGTCCTCGGTCTGCTCAAAACGTTTCCCTTTCACGGTCATTCTTTGTGGAAGAGCCGGAAGCCACACGACGCTGGAGCCGATGGACAGGGTGGGTGAGGACGCAGGGAGGTGTCTTCACGAGGCTGCCTCTCTGTGGGATGGCACTGGCCAGCAGCCTTGAGCACGCTGTTGGTCATATCTTCTAAAGACACTCACGAAAGAGAGCTCCAGGACTGCTTCAGAAGTCAGCAAGAACACTGGGCTGGCGCTAAACAAGGGGGAGGACTGGAAGGGGAAGTCACAGTGTGTCTTTTACAGTAAAGAAAATTTTTTATTATTCCCACCAACATGCACATATAAAAGTAAAATTAATTTTTTAAAAGCTAACTGCTTCACTGTACATTTTGATCACCTTTGCATATAGGACAAACACTGATAAGACTTGAAAGGAGGAAGAAGCAAACCCACAAGTCTATCGGGCCAGCTTGACAACTTGTCAGAAGAGCCAGCCTGAGTACCGGCCAGGATGTGAGACTCAGCAACGGCACTGAGCAGCACCCAGGCGCCCGCAGAGCCCCGGGGAGCAGCACATGTGCTCACTCCCACAGCTCCCGACACACCCAGGCTGGATGCACTGTTCCCAGGGCACAGTACATCTGCTGATGTGCATGGGATTGAGAGAAAACCGCTGGGCCCGTGACAAGGCTTAAATTCAATCTACAAACGTCTGTCCCTGCTCCTCCTGGGAGGTGGCTCCAGAGTTCCAACTGCTCTGACCAGTTTCCGGTCACAGACACAGGCCACGGGTCAATGGGAGTCCCACACGAGCAGGTTCCCAAAGAGCAGCCGCCATTTTTCCCCATGACCAAGATTTTTCATTCTTTTTTGGAAAGTCAAAACCTCTTTCGCTATTTGCACGAGCAGTTTTTGGAGTCGCTTTGTTAGTCTCTCCTCACAGGTCATGATTTAGAGCAGAGGTTGGCAAATTTCAACGCACAGCCCGAATTCAGGTAGCCACCCACTTCTGAAAGTGTAAAGTTTTATTGGCTGCCAGCCACGGTCGTTTGTTTACAGATTGTCTGCAGCTGCTTAAACACTTAAACAGATGAATAACTATGACCCCGATGACACTGCCCTCGAGGACTGTGATACTGAGGCCCTATGAGAAAATGTTCGAGCACCAATTTAGGGCAACAAAAGTTAGCCTTGAAATCAGGCAGGACAGTCACAAGTTTTGCCATGATGTCCAACTATGGCTAACTCCTGCGTTTTGACAATAACTGAGGGAAATGCGTACAGAGACGGTGCAGGACGGACTGCTGTCCCCAGACCTCGAGGGGGTGCCGAGAATCCGGAAGTCTGAAGGGAGACTGTCTGAAACACTCAGACTTTTGTTCCCTACACAGAGGTAGGGAGGCTCCTCTACCTAAAAATATGCATGCTACACTGTGTCCTCAGCTTTCTTGTAAGAATTCACTTTTAATCTTTCATCCATCTGACTAATTTCAGGGCAGGGATGTAGCTCGCGGCACTGCACCTGCCTGGCAAACACAAGGTCTTGAGTGCAATCCTGAGTACCAAGAAATGAAACTGTGACTGATTTCAACAAGCTTTCTAGTACTAATTAGTAAAAGATATGTGTAGGGGCCGGGGATTTAATTCAGTAGTTCTAGCATCGCCTGGCAAGTACAAGGTTCGAGTTTGATTCCCAGTAACCACGTAACACAGTGCCAGGCATGGTGGCTCACGCCTGTAATTCCAACACTTGGGAGACAGAGGCAGGATGATTGCTATGAGTTTGAGACTGGCCTGAGCTACACAGTGAGTTCGGGGTCAGCCTGAATGAACTATAATGTGAGACCCTGTTTCAAAAAAATAAAAATAAAAAAAGTAAAATAAAAAGGCATATGTAATCTATAAAAGGTATACATAATCTATTTACTCAGCCACTAAGAATCATGTCTCCAAACATCTGCTCTGTGACCCAGCTTCTTACTTTACATATGCACACAAGGGAAATGAAAGCCTTCGGTCCCTGAAGGACTGACCACAACCTCTGTATTCACACAGCCCCAAACCGGAAACAGCTCAAAGTCCGCCAGCAGGCTGTCAGGTGCACTGGTACACTTACACAATACAATTCTACTTGGGAGCCAGTGACCCATGCTGACCTTAATTAAAAACACTACAAGAAAGAAAGCAGCCAGGCACGGAGTGTGCGCGGTGTGGCTGGGCTGGTTGAAATGTCAGTGGACGCAGGTACAGCTGGGGGACCCAGCAGGGCAGCAACTAACCACCGGGGAAGCACTGGGTGCGGCTCCTGCTCCTGATCTCAGGCTGGGTGATGCCTACACGGGTGCGTAGTTATCAAGACCCACCCAACGGTGTGCTCTTAAAACGTGCATATTTTACTGCATACAAATTAGGCTTCAATAAAACTGCTCCTTAAAAATCACGGTTTAAGGGCCAGGGATGTAGCTCAGGGGCGCTGTGCCTGCCTGGCAACCGCAAGGTCCTGAGTTTGATTCCTGGTACTAGAGAAAAAAAAAGTCAGATTTGAATGAGTAAATAATAGTAACAGGCAAAACATTCTTTTGTGTATTTCCCTAGCCTTTCTTTCATATGTATTTACCGATACATAAAGATTAAACATTAATCGCATCTTGAAGTGTTGGACACAGATGACTTTTTGTTTTCTAGATTGTATAAAGCTACCATGTTTTGTTGTTGCTTTGGGGGTCTCAGGGCTGGAGCCCTGGACCTCATGCACACCAGGCAAACACTTGACCACTGCGTTGCATGCACCCCCGGCCCCAGGAATTACTTCGTAAGCAAAAAATGTTTTTTAAAACTCTCCATGGCTTTCTTACACTTCACTAAGCAGTTGGTATTTAGTGCTGGGGACAAACTTTACAAAGACAGCAGCAATCTGCCCAGGAACTGGAGGCACCCAGGAAGGGGTGCCAGAGGCAGCAGAGGCTCCTCCTACAAAGGTGGAACCTAGGTAGCCGCGCCCATACCACCCTTGGTTGTCCAGGACACACACACAAACATACACACACACACTCAGCCCAACTCTCAAAGAATGAACCAATGCAGAACCTATTTATTATATTTCACTGCAACCAGGGCACAGCCCAGATATTGGCTGGCCTGTTTCAAGTTCAATTAGTGACCCACTTTGAGAAGCTGTCTCCACCCCCGATTTCCTGTTTTCAGTCTGCCCTACTTCCTACAGAGCAGGCCAGGCAGCCTTGCTGGCTCAGCCTCCCCACTCCCTAGATATCTGGTCCCTATCACTGTGGCCAGGGTGTACAGTGACCCCAAGGGAGGGTGAGGGCCTGCTTCACACCCCGCACCCTGTGCCCCATGAGCTGGCAACTCCCAGCTTCCAGGAGCTCTTCTCGGAGTTTCTGGCAGGTGCAGCGCGGCTGCCCTCTGGCTCCTCTCACAGCCCCTGGCCCGCTGGCCCTTGTCCTGGCCCGTCCAGGTCAATCTAGACACAGCGAGAGTGGGGGCTGGAAATGCTTTCGCCAACTGAATTGAACACTGGGGCTGGGGATTTAGCTCAGTGGTTCTAGCACCTGCCTCGCAAGCACAAGATCATGAGTTCTATCCCAAATACCAAAAAAGGAAGGGGAAAAAAAAAAGACTGAATTAATTATTATACGACACAATCTAACTCAAGCCTGATCCCCTTCAGGGTGACAAAGTAGGAGGAGAAAGCAGAGCCGGTGCTGCTGTCTGTTAGTCTGTCTTCCCAGACCGGTGTCCCCAACTAAGAAGGAACCTTGTCTTGGCATGCCACTCGGGCAGCTCTGGACAGACCCGCCCAGAGGGCCTGCATGCTTTACCGGAGGGGAGTGAAGCAATGACTTGACCAGGTATTGGCCAAAGGAGAAAGGACACAGAGCGGACCACGGGAGGAGCCTGACCTCCTCCCCCGGGGAACGTCACAGTGGGTCTCGAACGCTGCCGCCGCCGCCGCTGAGCCCAGGGCCAAAACCAGGTGCTGGTCACAGATCTGGGGACGTTCCTTGACCCAGCCCCACTTCCATCGGGCTCGGTCCTCGGAGCCTCACAGCTCAGCGACAGGGAGCACCCCGGAGTCCAGCAGCGTCCAGGCCCCAGGGTGAGGCTCACGGTACAGCGCTTGTGCAGTGTGCACGAGGCCCTGGGTGCAGTCCTCAGCACTCCAAATAAAAGAAAAGGCACCCGACCTCCCCATTTCCACCTCCCATGGCGCCCTCGCATCCTGGAGCTCTCCCGGCTGTGTCTCCCTTGCAAAGACCCTGCAAGCCTTTGCGAAAGTTACATAGATACGGCCTCGCTCGAGGCTCCCATCCCCCCAGTCCATCGTCACAGTGGAAGTATGGATGGCTTGTTTACTGCCAACCCTTCAGGACTCCCCTCCTGGGGCCTGGCTCCTTCAGACACACTGGTCCCTGCACGCTCCGGGAGTGGAAAACCTCCCACTGCAGCAGGGACTCTGGCCTATGTCTGACCAGAGCTGGCTCAGCCCAGCAGGCTCTCGTGAAAACTTGCAAGGGCTGGAGGTGCATGTAGCTCGGCGGCAGAGCTTGGCTTAGCATGCTTGCGGACCTGCGTTCCACCCATTACATCCAACAAACAACCAAACCCAAAAAAACAAAAACTAGAAAATAGGGAATGAATGAAATCCCACACACCCACACTCGCCAGCCAGCCAGCCCGGACTTCCTGGCCCTAGAACACTCCAGGCTTTGTCCCAACGCCCTCCTCTATAATCTCCTCCTCTGCAGGATCAAATGATAGCTCTTTTATCCACCTCTGTCAATCCCTCGGCCACCAGACAACTCCCGGGAAGCCTCAGAGAAGCTGCCTGTGGGTCCTGGTCCCACCTCGACCACCGAGCCAGTGGGGCGTGCCTTTTCCGTTCATCTAAACTGCCTAGGCAAATCCTGGGTTCTCCAGAGAGTGCGGAGCTGACCTGTCACGCCCAGAACAGCAAGCACGTCCCCACATGACAGAACCCCTTCCTCAGCTTCTCTGCCACAGAAGCCCATGTCCTTCTGGGTACCCGCTGAGGAGCAGTCTGCGTCCGTGGGGTACACTGAGACTGGGGGTGGCGCCTGCCAACCCCTCCACTTCCGCCCAGGAGCAATGTGGCCTAGTCGGGTCCGTGGACGGTGGGGTCGGCTCCCAGACCTGGGGGGACCCTACACCAGGGTCCTGCTGTCAGGCCTGTCTCCTCCCCCTCCCCCTCAGGCACCTCCTCTGGACCCTTTGTCATCCCGGCCACAGGAATGCAACGTGCCTCAGCACTGGGGCCGGTCCCTGACAGCTGCAGCCCCCAAGCACACCCCCCGCCGGCCCTCCCCTACGCCACATCCCCTCCAGTCCTCCTCACAGCTCCCCGCCCTGCCCCCAGCCGGGTCCCCTCGTCCTCCCCTCGTGGTCCCCCGGCCGCCGTCACCCCTCAGCCTCCAGACCTAGTCCTCATCCTCCCCGCCCCCTCAGTCCAGCTCTCCCTGCGGTCACCCCGGCCCCTTCTCCCCGTGTCCCTCTCCCCAGCCCCGGCGGGTCCCGGCTCCCGGGCCGCGCACTCACCCGCGCCAGAGCCCGGGCTCCGCCACCAGCGCAGCAGGGCGCGCGCGGGCTCCAGGCTCACCGCGCAGCGCTGCTCCTTCACCCACAGCTCGGAGCACAGCGGCTCCGCCGACCCCGGCGCCCCCATCGCGGGCTCCTGCGGGCCGGCCGGACCGTTACGGCCACTGTCGCCGGCGCAGCGGGGCGGGGCGGCCTGCGTCACCCCGCACGCAGCGGGCGGGGTCGGAGGGACAAAGGGAGGGCGGGGGCGAGGGGCGGGAAGCACCGAGGAGCCTCGGGGTAGAGGAAGGGCTGGCTGGGCTACAGGAGGGCCCAGCGGGATGTCCAGGGGGCAGAAGAGGGGCCGGGCTCCAGGTCAGGCCGCAGCGGAAGGGCTCTGGCTGGCAGAGGGGTCAGAAGCAAGGACCTAGGGGTGGAGAGGGGCACCAGAGATGTGTTCTTGACAGTCGGCTGGGGAGGGGCCAACCGGTTCCCCAAGGGACAGCAGGCCGGGAGCAGCAGCCTCCTGCCTAAGAAAGACCCTGGGGAAACCTGGCATAGTAAGGTGTTTCCTCCCTTCCAGGCAGGCAGAGGATGCCAAGTCCCTGAGCCTGGGCACTGCGAAATCAGGGGCTGTGTGGGAAGCTCACCTTCCCTCCCTCCAGGTCGGCTCAGCGTCCACCCCGCACTCAGGGAAGACTTCCTGACCAGACATGCGTAGGCCAGCCGTCTCCTCCTGAGGACCCCAGGAGGGCATGGGGTTGCCCACACACATTCAGTCCCTGTGCCCACGTGAAATATGGAGTGGGCACCTGAACCCCTAACTTGCAGCTGTGACCATGGTGGGGGTGGGCCAGGTTCGCGTAGCTGCGGAACTACATGCACGCTGCCTGTTCTGTGACTCTGGACAGGGCAAGAGCCACTGTGAATCACTCCTCCCAGGACCTCAGCCCCACCCACCCACCCAAGGCTGGCGACTTCTCACAGCTCCTGCTGGGCAAAGACAGAGTCCTGCCCCGCCCTGTGCAAGCTGGACCTGATCTCCTCCCTCCCACGGCTCCTGCTCTGAAGCTTATGAAATGTGGATATGAAACTTGTTTGGAAACCCCAGCGGGGGCAGGGCTTGGGAATGCCAGCCTCCCTGCTGTGGCTAGGGGCCCTCTGTCCCTGTGTTCATTCACCCAGTACCTGCTACAGAAGCCTGGTGGCGGCCATCAAATCCCTGGTCAGATTGGACACTGCCTGCCTCGGTCCTCCAGGGAGACAGCTAGACACAGAACACTAGTGGGGACCTGAGTGCCACCCTAGTAGGAGGGCCCTGTCTTTCTTCCCACAGTGGACTCAGCTCCTGGCAAGGAACAGGACTGGGCTGTCCCCACTCCATAAAAAGTCTGGACACACAGAGATGCCAGGTGATGTGTGCACCAAGCACAGCCACATGACAAGGCCAGGGGAAGAGGCATCTGCAAGCAGCGGGGACACCACTCCTGCTTTCTCTTCTACCCAGGACCTGAGTTCTGTGAAATGGAGCGTGAGGCCCAGTGTGTGGGACTCAGGGGCCAGGGTGGCCTGGTGAAGGCCACAGTCTCCCAGGAATCTAGTGGGCGGAGTTGGAGACCGACACAGCAAGGCCCTTTGGGAGTTGAAGGCCAAGCCTGAGTGTAGCTCTGGGAGGGTCAGACCAAGGGTGGCTGCATGTGGGGGTCTTCTGGGGCCTCGGGGGGTGGGTGTGAAGGCGGCCGGCAGAGGAGCCTTAGAAAGCCCCTGTGAGCCGAGGTTGGTGGTGCATGCCTATAACCCCAGCCTCTGAGAGGCTGAGGTAGGAGGGCCAGCAGGACAGACCCCAGGAGACCCCCGCTTACCTTCTCCATTCTCACCCCCTCTGTGCCCTGTGGCCCTGCCACACAGGGATGCCTTCATTCACTCTGCCCCGGGCCCTGCACCCCCAGGTGGGCCAGTGGCACTTGAGTCAGGCCGTGCCCTGCACATGGCCCTATCGTGTGCCCCGCCTACAGGCTGGCCAGTGACCTGGTGCCCAGGCGTGCCAGGCTGGACCTTCTGTCCACCACCGCACTGAGCACCCTGTGCCTTGGTGTTCGGGCTCTCAGGTGCTGCAGGCCCACACACTGCCACCTAAATGCAGCGCTCCCACCTCCCAGGCCTGCTCTTCCTGGAGCCTGGCACTCATGTGCCGGCCGGTCCTGCCTGCTTATCTCCCGGTTTCCTGCCTCGTAGGGGCAGGCCCTCACTACTGGGGCGGGCAGCTCACTGCACCCCGGCTGCCAGGAATGCCGCCCAAGCTGGCACCTCGAGGAGGGGCCTCCAAGCACTGCCTGTCAAAGTCCACTGCCTGCGAGAAAGGTCCAGGAAGCTGGTGGCACACTTCCTGGCACTGAGGGAACCAAGGTGAAGGAATCATCGCCATGAGTTCGAGAGGTCAGCCTGGACTACACTGTGAGACCGCATCTCGAATACCACAACAACAAAACTAAACCCATCTTCCCAGTGTGACCCAGGCAATAATCACTGCAAATGGTTTATTTACTTATTTCATAGAAATGTCTGTAACAGACAGATGCCCACAGAACAGGACAGACCTGTGCAAGTTACAGAGAAAGCAACTGAGGGAAGTGGACAGTCCAGCCTCCTCTGGTGTCGTGGTCTGTATCTAGATGTTCCCCAGAGCCTCATGTGGTCAGAGGTGGCTGAATCTGTGCGGTGCTGGGATCAAGGACACGTGGTCACTAAATCAGTCCGCTGATTGGTTTGGCTTGGCCCTAATCCCCCCTGGTGTAGATAAGATAAAAGACTGTAAATGTTCCCTTGTTGCTTTTGCTCCTCTGAGTGTGCTGTGTTGTTTCTTTTGTGCTGGTCCCATTTGCTGTCCACACTCTCGCAGCCTGTCAATGATGGAGTGAAACCGTTGCAAACTGTGAGCTAAGTAAACTTTCCCCTTTAACTTTGAGTGTCAGGTATTTTGTATCAGCAACAAGAAAAGTAACAAAGACACCCAGGCTGTTGGGGATCCCACTGCTACCCCCAGTACAGTCTAAAGTAATAATCAGAGCCACAAGTTCCAGCTGCTGCCCTTCCTAGCCACTGCCCCTGGGGCTCCTGGTGGGACAGTGCACCCACCCTCAAGGGCACACTTGACAGCCTTGCCTGACCCAACCTGCCCATCTGGGAAAGCTTAAGGTCCAGGCAGATGGGCAGCCGGTCCCCCAGGGGTGGTACCAGGAAGGTAGCACTGAGCTGGTGATGACGGTGAGGTGGGCCTGGGAGGGAGGAATGCCAAGGCCACGCCCAGGCTGGGGCTGCACCACACCGGCGGTGCCGGTGAGAGCACCTTACGGGACCAGAGTCCAAAGGCCAGGCTTGGCTTGGGGTCCGAGCCGGCAGGCTCCCAGACCTGCCAAAGTGACCTGCCACCTGCCATGGTGACATGGCACTGTGACCTTCCCTGGCCGGGACGGGGCAGGATGTCTGCTGTGCTGCTGTGCGTCCACTCCCAGGCCTCAGGGTGGGACGCCCCTTCAGGGCGGAGATAAGCCCTCGAGCTCAGGCGTTGGCCAGGTACCTGTGGGCGAGGTACCCAGTTGAGAAACAGGAAAACCCTTGGTCCAAAGCCTGTCCTCGCCTGGGTTCCTCCTCACGAGGAGTGTCTCGAGCGGTTCCGTCTCCTGTCTGACAGTGTACATGCAGCAGTCCTGTTAAAGAAAAGGCTGGCTGAACTTAGGCACTCGGGTCGGGGGAGCGTCCCTCCCCTCCCACGAGGCTTCACGGCCCAGTGTCCAGAGCTGCTGCCAGGTCGGAGCCAGGGGACAGACAGACTGACAGCTGGGAGGGAGGGAGGGGCCTGGGACAGGGCTGAGCACGCCCACCTCACCAGCGAGGGGTCCTAGGGATGGGTCCCTGCCTGCTGAGACAGTGTCACTGTATTCACTGTGGGGAGTAGAGCCGGCTGTCCAGGAACTGTCCAGCCTCAGGAATTAGGGGGCAGGTTACCCGAGGGCCATCATCCCGTCACCTCTGTGGCCCAGCTCACGGCTGCTAGTGGCCTTTGCACACCCAGTGCTGGTTGGGTAGATGGATCTTCACTGAAGCAGGGCTGGGGGGACGTGGAGGCTGGCGTCGCGGGAGCAGCCATAAACCACGATTTGGGGCTGGACAGCTCGCTGGGCATGTTTTATGTGCCTATTTGTATTTGAGACATATAAAAAAAAACAAGTGAGGAAATAGCCGAAGGCCCGGGAGCCATGCGAGCTAATTCAGAGGGCGCGGGTGGAGGTGGGCAGCCTGGAGGTGGGCAGCCTGGAGGCGGAGGGAGGGCCGTGCTTGGAGCCAGACGCGCCATCCTGAAAAGAAAAGGCGAACCCAATGTCGGGCAAACCGGAACTTGGAGGTGACACCCTCAGCAGAAGGGCAGTCTCGGAGTGGGGAGTGATGAGGGGGGTGTTCCCTCAGGGAGCTTCGTGCACAAAGACTACAGGGCTGACTCCAAAAAACAAAAGCAAACACAAAGCAAAAAGACAAATAAAAGTCCATGGAAATGCTGCAAATCCCAGGTTGGCCTTAGAGGATTATGGCCTTCAGCTTCCAAAAATATCAAGGAAGACTCCACGGCCTCACGAAAAACCTGCACTAAATATGTGGCCAGGGAGTGCTGATTGCCTGAGGGACATCGTGCCAAGGAGGACAAGCAGCCAGGACGACCAAGAAATGAAGGGCAAACCACCCCGCCCCCCCGCCCCCCCCCCCCCGGGAGAAGACAGTGAGACTTGAACGTATGGCAGGAAAGTCCACTCTGAGAATAATGCCTGCCGGATGACATCAGGGCGCCCAGCCCCTCACACACCAGCCTGTACAGATGAGGAAACTGAGGCTGGGGGCTGTAAGTTTGCGTGTGTGTACGTGTGCATGTGCATGTACGTGGGTGTGCGTGTTTGTGTGTGTGGTGCTGCCATCAAACGTGCATAATGGGCACGTGCTCTCCCGCAGGGCTGAGCCCTGAGCCTGATCCTGGGCTCAGATTTCTAAGGACAGAAACAAAGTCATTCCTTCAGCCACTGCAGAGACCCGGAGCCCGGACACTTCCTCCGGCTTGGGGTTAGGGCTGTGCTACCCCTCGGTGGGAACACGCATGTTAAGGGAATGTCATGTGGTCAAACCGGAAGCCTGTGACACTGGCCCACGTCTCTTTTTACATTGTTGTTGGTGTGTGCCTGCTGGACATCATGGACACATTCCTCACGTCCGCGCAAAGACCTTATCTGAATTCTTCATCTTCTTCTCTCCCTCTCCCCCTCCTTCCTTCGCTTCTCCTCTGTAAAAGACCTATGCGCCTGTTTCCTGTCATCTCTCCTATTTTGTTCTTTGTTTATGCTTTGGGTTTCTCACATAAGAGAAAGCGTGTAACCGATTTATTTCAGTTAACATCATGATCTCAAGGCAGATCCATTTTCCTATAAGTGACTCAAGTCTGTCCCTTTTAGCTTTTTCCATTTTGTGTCCCTGGTGCCAGTGCAGAGTCTGGCACATTGTGATATTTGCTCAATGTTTGTTGAATGAATGAGTGAAGAACATGTCTACACAGAAAACTCAGTGGAGGCAACCTGAGATCATACCAGGGCTGTGTGAGGAAGCATGAGACGGAACACACGTGTGGGCC
Source organism: Petromus typicus (assembly GCA_004026965.1). Lineage (NCBI taxonomy): Eukaryota > Metazoa > Chordata > Mammalia > Rodentia > Petromuridae > Petromus > Petromus typicus. Next base: position 5,735 of record PVIR01023301.1, on the reverse strand, counting down.
TGGAGGAGGGGCCGCCCAGCTTCCACTGCCAAACAAAGACCGGGCCTCTCCGTGAGTCATCTGGTGCCGCGTAGACACAGAACTTCGCTTCCTGCTTTCCAGGGCTTTCAAAAGATGACAGAAACCCACAGTTTTATGTAAAGCCTCGTGATTTTTGAGACAAAGTCTTGAGGTATAGTTCAACTTGGCCTCAGACTTGCAGTGATTCTCCTGTCTCAGCCTCCCGAGTACTAGAATTGCAGAAGTGTGCCACCGTGCCTGACAATCTTATGGTATTTAAATATTGGGAAGGAGCGTGAGCCTGAAATAGAAAACGTTTCACAGGACAACAGTGTGGAATGACAAAGCCCAGAGGCAGGCAGATGGCTGACTGTGACCTCTGGCTCACAGCCCCAAGAGCTATACTCATCCTAATGGGTCATCATGCTGTGACAGAGGCTGATGTGTACAAGTATTTGCCCGGACAGCAAAGAAACAAAACCACAACGGAGAAGCTGCTGGAAGTCTAAGGAGACAGATGCGGGCTCTGGGTGTGACTGTGAAGGTCCCTGGTGCGGCTGGGTGGCGGCCAGAAAGAGCAGTTTGGTCTACACGGGCCCTGCCTTAGGTTAGGGCACAGAATTCACAGAATTCTGTGTCCTCGTGTGGGGGGATGAGAGCAAAAGGCTCCCAACTGGTTGCCCCAGTCCCTTTGCGTCACAAAACCAAGTCTCCCAAGACTTCCCTCTTCTGCCCACAAGGCCCCACCTCTCAGGGGCACCGGGCAGGGGATTGCATTTCAAGGGGAATTTTGGAGGGGTGGCCCCGGGGCCAGAATGTCTGGCCTAATGCAAGGTCATAGCTAAGTCCTGTTTCTCACGCACCAGCGGGTCGGTGTTTCGGTTGTTCCTACTCTTCGACTCTCATGCATATGAACGATCATGTGCATGTGCAAGCGTGTGCAAACACGCTTTTGATCCTCACGGGCATACATCCCGGGGGAGGGATGGCTGAGTCATATGTGGATTCTGTTTAATTGCTTGAGGAATAGCCCCGCTGTCTTCCAAAGCAGCTGCACCACGGGACACTTCCACAGCAGGGCTCAGGGATTCCAGGCTCCACCGCCTTCGGGGTCCCTCACTATCACCTGCCGCTTTGCCAAAGCCGTCCTGGTGGGGGCGACGTGATACCTCACTGCGGCTTAGCTTTGCCTCTTCGGTAACAAAGCTGATCCTTTGATCGTGTTGGACCTGCCTGTCTTATTTCTTGTAGCTCTTCACTCACGCATCTTACATGTGTCCATTGACCAAGGTGTAGACTTCTGTTACAGGAAGTGCCACTTCCTGTGCCCATCCACTGGGGTGGGGTAGATGAATCCTGGATTGATTAGTGATGCCTGCTATGGTAGGGGACAGATCAGCTGTGCACGCAGGGGCGGCTGTAGAACCAGCCCTGCAGAGCGTGTGCTGGCAGATCTGCAGCTGCTGCACTCCAGGTCCTGAGTTCGACCTTTGGTGCTACAGCTTGCCCAAGTTGGCTGTGATCAGGACAGAAAACCATTTTGCTTCCTACTGTTCTTCCCTTGGCTGTCCTGATGGAGCTGGGTCTAGGCTGCAGGGCTGTCCTCCCTCGATTCCACCTCCGGTGGCACCAAGCTGGTGACCTCATTTAGGCCAGGAGCAGAAATAGAACTGCAGAGCAATATACCAATTAGCGGCTGCTCAAGGGTGTGAGCCGGGCCTGCAAATGGGCCATGGCCACGGCCTCCCTTTGCCTGCTGGGTTATGGAAAATTCCACAGGAGATCTCCTCCCATGGCCGGCAGGGCTCGAGGATGGCCCTCTCCCTGGGGACACATCAGCTTTGCCTCCTTGCTTGTGCAGAGGTCAAGGGCGAGAGCATTTGAGGCAAGAATGAGCTTGGACAGACTGAGCACATATCACACTCACCTGGCTGATCTGGACCCTGCAGGGGCCTTGCCCCATCCACCCAGGGTAGAGGGTCTAGGCACTGAACCTGCCCTGTACCTGGGCCCTGGCGGCTACCTGCTCACTGTCTTAGGCCTAGAGCACAGTTGAGTGGTAGACATCTGGAAAAATCCTGGTGTTGAACCTGGGTGTAATGCTGCTGCTGCAGGTGGAGTTGGGTGTACAAGGAACGTACAAGTCGGGTACAAGGATCCCCCAGCATGCAATAGAAAAAAGCAACAGAAATGGCTTTGGCTGGGAGTCAGGGGTTTGGGACTGAGTTCAGCTCTGCTCAAACAGCACTCTGGTCTCATGGCCCCCAGGCCCACCTGTGCAGCCCGAGAGGAGGCATGAATCTCAAGGCTCCCCAGGTCCAACTCTCCGGGGGTCCTGGGAGCACCTTGGGCCCCAGGCACAGGGTGGCAGCCTGCTGTTTTCTGGGTACATTTTGTGATTTTCCTGGGAGGGACTTGTGGGATGAGCCAAGGAAAGTGCAAGATACACAGACTTTCTTTGTCTCTCATCTCAACTCTTGTGGAAAATAATCGCCCTTCCTCTCACCTCCTTCTGCTGTGATAAGGCAGGCTCGAAGTGCGTCACTTCGTCAGCTCAGAGCCAACAGAGGGACGCTGACCCGCTGGGCGCCTCCTACCTGCCCACCTGCCCAGGCCAGGTTTCTCCTGTTCCTGGAGGCAGGAGCTGCAGCCCCGGAGAGGAATCACAGCAGCAGGGTGGAGCCGCTGAGAAGAGGGTCTGCTTTGGGCTGTGTAATCCGATTATGCTGGTGTCCTGGGGCAGCCCTGGGAGCTGGGCTCCTCCCGGGGTTGGGGGGGTGTGGTGGAGAGTCTCAGAGGCCAGCGGTGGATGTGGGGTCACCTGGCCCTGCGGTAATTAAGTGGCAGCCCCTGCCCCTGGGAGATGCTTACACCCACCTCACCCAAGCGGCTGCCTATGCAGCGCCCCGTTTGACCTGGAGAAGTGTGCAGGAGAGTGGCTTTTATCCCCATCTCACACAGGCGTCAGTGGGGCCCAGAGAGGAGCTGGGATCTGTCTGGGTCATACAGAGTCGGGGCCACTTCACCCCGGCTTCTGGCTACAAGTCCTGTTTCCAGGTTCCCAGTGAGTGTCTCGATGATGTGACTCCCAGGAGCTGGGAGTTGACAGAGGAGATGGCAGCTCTGGGCTTCTGGAGGGGGTGGGTCAGTGCCCAGCAGGGTGTGGTGCTGGGTCCCAAGACAGGCCCTTGAGAGGGTGGACAGCCCAGCGCAGGGAGGCTCAGCCAGCACCCGGACCCTGGGTCACAACTTCCCAGAGCCTTCAGTTCCCTCCCTGCCACCCTGCACCAGTGGGCGTGATGACTCAGCCTGGCAGGTCCCCAAGGATGCCAAGAACTCCCACTGCTGGGAGGGGCCCCTGGAGGGCTGAGCCCTGGAGCCTGGGCTGGAAGTCTGTGGCTGGGGCTGCAGGCATTTTACCTGGTTCTTTTTGTGGGCTTGGTTTTGTTTTATCAGGACAGTCTCACTATATGGTTTGGAGAGGTCTTGAACTCACTGTGTAGCCCAGGTTGGCCTCAAACTCACAGTGACCCTCCTGCCTCTGCCTCTTGAGGGCTAGGATAAAAAGGGTGCACCAGCACACCTGCTATGTGTGGGGTGTTAAGTGAGGACACAGGGGTACGGGTGGCTCTTGGTCAGAAGGCATCAGCTGTGGTTAAATGCATCCTGGAGTGTGTTGGGGGACAGAGAGTCCTGGGGGGAGGGAGAGCAGGCACTCAGCTTGGAGAGCCTGTAAGACCAGAGCCAGGGGTCATCCCCTCGGACGCAGGGAGCCCCACAGGGCTCTTGGGCAGAGTGCTGCTGGACAGGGCCACTCCCCTCAGTTTGGGGGGCAGCGAGGGGATGGTTGGGGAGCACCTGGGGAAGCCCAGCAGGACTCAGGGCCCCTCTCTCGCTGCGGGCAGGAGGCCTGGTGGCGGGGAGTCGGGTGTGACCAAGGCTGGCGGGGAGTGTCTGCTCAGTGGCTGCAGGAGCCGGCAGGGCGTGGCCAGGCCCCAATAGGTGCCCCATCTGCCTCACACCCTTGTCCTCAGCCCGGGGCCAAGAGCCATCTATGCCAGGATCTGGGCCCCCAGCCTTGCCAGGAGCCCTGAGCCCAGTGCACAGCCGTGGCTCAAAGAGGGAGAGAACTTTGGCTCCCGCTCCACCCTCCCCCCTCCCTGTCTTCCCTCCCCCGTCCTTTCCCTCCTACTTTTTCCTTCTCTGCTCCTAGCTTTCCTTAGAAGAAATTTTTGAGTTCTTTTGGCAAGGCAGTGGGTTCAATCTCATTTTACTTACGGGGAAGCTAAGGCCCAGAGGAGCTGGGACGTGCCCAGGCCGCTGCCCCGCCGTTCTCCACGCCTCCCAAGTCAGCTTAGTACCAGGAGCGGTGTGAGTTGGACCTTGAGCCTTCACACGAGGAACCACTTTTCCTACTACTGCCATTAACCTCTGTCGACTGACTGTGGATCGACCCAGGGCTTTCACACTGAGCTGCACTCCCAGACTTTTAAATTTTTTATGCTGAGACAAGGTCATGCTAAGTTCCTAGGGTTGCCCAGGCGAGGCTTGAATTTGTGATCTTCCTGCCTCAGCCTCCCAGAGTGCAGGGATTACAAGTGTGCACCACTATGCTCGGCTGTCATTAACATGTATAAACTGATGGCCTGGTTGCCTGCAGAGCTCCGCCTTTAATAATACCCCTGCCCCAGCGCCCTCTGAACCCTCCGACCCAAGGAGGGGCTGACAGGTCCCCAGGCCTTGGGGCCGGGGTTGCCAATTCCTATGCAGCCCTCTGGGCCAGTGTGCTGCTGACCGAGTGGCCTGAAGGTGGCCAGAGGGAGGTGCTGGCAAAACCTCAGGGCCAGAGAAGCGGGGACAAGGCTAGGGTGGGTCAGGGTCTCCTGGCACAACAACTTGGTCATCTTTCTGCCTGCCAAGGCTGGCTGAACACCCATCCCTGGCTGACAACCCTTCTTCTTCAAAGCCGATGTGTTCTTGTGGACAGGGAGCCTAGGACAAGGGTGATTTCATGCAGGCAGCCAGAGCGCAGCTCCCACAGGGCCCCAGGATGGGCCCAGGCTTCTCATTTTTGGAAGAGCAGCCACCTATTTACCAGGCTCCTGAAGCAGCGCCGCCTCAGAGGGTTCCCCCGGGGAGCTCTCCAGGGCTTTGCTCCGCGGGCGCCACCTAGAGGCAGTTAGGAGGTGCAGCAGCACGGGAGGGGAGCCTGAGACCTGACCTTGGCTGAGACCACCTAGCACTGCTGCCCTGGCCACCCAGGGATGCTGTCCCCTTCAACACCTGTGCAAGTGGGGACTTCACTGGCTACAGGTGTGGAGGATCTGAAGGGAGGATGGTGTGGGAAGCTCAGGGAGAGCCGAAGCCCCGGATGTACACCGTTCACCTGGCCCCTGCCCAACCTCAAACCTGGCCCTAAGCCTCCTCCTGACCCCCGTCTCCAGCCCTGTGTGTCTCCAACCTGCCTCCCCTCTGCGCTCTACCTTCATCCCTGAGTACCCCAACCAGCTGTGCCCAGTACCCCTTACGCACAGGTGAGGTGGGTGAGTCTCCAAAGTGGCAGAGGGGACTGCAGCCTGGCAGGAGTCCGGTGGGAGGTGCCGTCAGGTGTCCCTTTGCAGGCTTGGTCCCTACCACCGAGGCAGGAGCTGTTGTTGAGAGATGGTGGCTGCCAAAGCTGACTTCCTGGTGGGGCATGTCCCTTACCCACTAACCACGTCCCGGAGAGATCTGGT
>PVIR01023300.1:0-27608 GCA_004026965.1 Petromus typicus | reverse complement strand
GAATAGACACCCTGACCTCTAGTCTGGCTGAGTGTCCTCGGGCAGGCTATCAGGATGGTCTGGTCCCCCAGGCAGGGTGGGGTGGGAGAGAGGTGGACACTATCCAGCCCAGACGCATTAGCCTGACTTTTGCACTGTGGGAAAAGCATAGGAGGGTCAAGGTTAAGTTTCTCAAGGTTATGAGGAGACAGATGACATTTGTTTTAGGGGTAGCCTTATCATTCTTTGAATCCGAGTTCCTCAGTATTACTATAGTAAAGTGTGTGTGTGTGTGTGTGTGTGTGTGTGTGTGTGTGTGTGTAGAATGACCCAAATTTACTTGAGGTTCCTTTTACATTAATTTCTGACAAGTAGCTTCATGGAGAGAAAGCTTGGCTTACTGGGCTGGGCGTGGTCCTGGGTGGTAATTCCCTCTAAATCCTGAAATCTCTATCTTTTGCACTGGGGGTGAGGGCCAAAGACACTTTATTTTTAGTTTTTTTAAAAACAGAGTTTTGCTTTGTAGTTCACGTTGGTCCTGAGCTCACTATGTAGCCCAGACTAGCTTTGAACTCAGCAATCCTCCTGCCTCTGCCTCCCAAGTGCAGGGATTATAGGCATGAGCCACCACACCAACCACTGTGGTATGTAGTTACTGGGATCAAACTTGGGACCTTGCACTTGCCAAGCGGATACCGGAACCACTGAGCTAAATCCCTGGTCCTCTCCTGTCACTTCTTATTGTCCCCTTTGGCATAACATCCTTTTCTATCTTGTTAAACCTGAAAGCTCATTTGCAAAGAAAGTTGCTTGCTTAGGCAGTGACACATTTTTCTATGCGTCTATGGAGTGAAGTAGGATTAGATGAGATCAGGGAGCCCAACACTTTCCATTCACAGATATAAGAAGGACACGGACATGGGAGCACAAAGGTGCAACCTGAACCTGGTACCCCTTTCCTGACAGCAGCCTGGATCCAGCCTCCAGCCCAAAGGCAGCTCGTTTCCGTCAAAATATCGCATAGCTTGTGTCCGAGTGTTTTTCACAGTGCACCTACTGCACACATGCAGATGTAATTCCCACCCTGCCCCAGTGGAGCGGCCTGTTTGGACAGCAAACAAAACTTTGCTCCCCCGAGGGCCTCTGTACACAGAACCTGTGTGCTCGCCTGGCCCCTTGCAGCTGATCGGGAAAACAAACAACGTGTCCACAGCCACAACCTTTAAAAATGCACGCAGAAAATTTGTTTTATAGGCTTCTAATCAAGTCTCCTCAGAAAAACTTTAGCTTTTTGAACTAGAAATATTTAAGTAAATATACTTAAAGTAGTTCAACATTTTTAACCATAGCAATGTGTGGTTTTTCATATCTTGTGCTATTTATTGCTATTCTGAAAAAAAATGTGTGGAATAGAACTGCTTGTCATATAGACCTTTGGGGGGAATTATATGAAAAATTAATTAACTCCTTAAGCCAGACAAGCATTTATAATTACCTGCTGTGTCTAAGATTAGTGTTTAACAGTCCTGGGAATAGCAGTGGATAAAAAAGGAGAGATCTAGATGGGAGCTTTCAAATAATTACTCTATTAGAGCTGGTTTATTAACTTTTGATGGTAAATGAATATATATCTACAGCATCCTTGTTCCAGGAACAAATTATCTTTAACCTTCTCCATGTACCCAAGTATCTATTCAACTTTCAAAAGTTATACTGGGCAACCTTGCTTTTAAAAGTGTCTTTCATACAATGGACATCTGAATCAAGGTTCTTTACAAGTTAAATAACTTAACTGTACATGACTTTTAAAAGCAGAGTTTTTAAATTGCAAAGGGACCTGAAATGCATGATAATTTTAATTTTGCTCCAGCCATCTCCTTCCTTTTTGGTCCCATGTCATATAAGTTTTTATTAGAGCGAATGCATAAGCTCAGCTGATATGTCTTTCCTAGACATGATATTAATAGTGTCCCTCCTGACTCTCCCAGATGTCCCACCAGGATAAATTACCTGGCAGCCATACTTAGAGTACATGGCACATTGGGATCTATGCATCTCTCTACTAAAACTGCATCTCTAGCCCTTTAAGTTTTTTTTTTTTTTTTCATTTAGAGGTTGAGTCTTGCTAAATTATCCAAACTGACCTTGAACTTGTGATTCTCCTTCTTCGGCTTCCCCAGTAGCTGAGATTATGGGCATTACCATTATGTCTGGCTCACACTGAGATATATTTATTGAGCCAACTCTTTATGATTTCATCCTAGTTATTGAATTACTCTTGAGCCTATTCAGTAATCCACAATTGGTCACAGTGTGGTAGAAAAAGAAAAGTGACTTAACCTGAAACTTTTCTGTCCAGTTGAGTGGTGGACTTTAGAGGAGATGCTAAATAGAGCGACACAAAGGAGGAGAGAACTGTGACCCAAAGCCAGAAATTACTGTAAGATCTTTTGCTGAATAGGATCTGCTACTGCAAAATCAAAGTTTGGAAAATGTGACCTTCCTTACAGTGAAATAGGATTAAAATCTTTCGGGGCCGGGGATATAGCTCAGTGGTTCCGGCGCCTGTCTTCCAAGCGCAGGGACCCGGGTTCAATCCCCGGTAACCACATAACAATACTGGGTGTGGAGACTCACCCCAGCGGCAACCAGTACCACATACCAGTGCCGGGCGTGGTGGCTCACGCCTGTAATCCCAGCACTCGGGAGGCAGAGGCAGGAGGATTGCTGTGATGTGAGTTTGAGGCTGAGCTCAGGGCCAGCCTGAACCACGGGGCGAGACCCTGTCTCAAAAAAAACCTTAAAAAAAATCTTTCAATATTTATAATAATATCATATGGTGGAAAGATAAAATTATTTACAGTGTGTGACTTGCCTGTGGCTGGAGAATGTGGTATTTGATCTTCAAAAGTAATGTTTTAGGGAATTATAATTAGAACTTAATCCTTTATGAGAAAGACTAGAACCTGTGAGGAATTGCATAAGATTCAGAGTTAGCATTTTGTAGCTCATTTTTATTTAGCACAGTAGTAGAAATAGTAGTTTTGATTTATAAATTTATTCCCATGCTAACATATTTCCAAAACATAAATCTTAGATCCATTAAAAATGGAATAAGATTTTCTTCTGATTAAAAAAAAAAGAACATTTTTATTGAGTAGCATGAGTTTTGTAGCTATTTAAGAAAACCCACTGTGGGGCCGGGGGAGTTAGTTCAGTGGTTCCGGAGCCTGTCTTGCAAGTGCAAGGGCCCGGGTTCCATCCCAGGTAACACATACAATACTGGGTGTGGAGACTCTTGCCCAGCAGCAACCAGTACCACATACCACAGTGCCAGGTGTGGTGGCTCACACCTGTAATCCCAGCACTCGGGAGGCAGAGGCAGGATTGCTGTGAGTTCGAGACTGAGCTCAGGGCCAGCCTAAACTGAAAAGTGAGACCCTGTCTCAAAAAAAAAAAAAAACCTAAAAAAGAAATAACTCTGTTTTAATTTTTGGAGGAAGCGCCTTTATTTAGTACATCATTTTCTTCAGTCAAGGTTGTATTTATCAAAATCAAAGAAAATGAATAAAATGGTAATGTAAGAATTCCAAAAATGTAGTTTTATAATTTTTAAGCATGTGATTTGAGACTTGGCAAACATAGTAGCAGTATGTTTTCACAACCCAGAATGACCAGAAGAATAGTCAAAAAATCTTTTTTTTTTTAAAAGGTTTTCTGAGACAGGGTCTCGCTTTGTGGTTCAGTCTGGTCCTGAGCTCAGCCTCAAACTCATATCACAGCAATCCTCCTGCCTCTGCCTCCCGAGTGCTGGGATTACAGGTGTGAGTCACCATGCCCGGCACTGTGGTATGTGGTACTGGTTGCTGCTGGGGTGAGTCTCCACGCCCAGTATGGTATGTGGTTACTGGGGATTGAACCCGGGTCCTTGAACTTGCATGACAGGCGCCAGAACCACTGAGCTATATCCCCTGCCCTATTATTATCTTTATTGGTACATTACATATGCGCATCATGATTGCACTTCATAATGGGCATTTCTACCAGTATAAGATACAACTTAATTCTCATTTTTTTCCATAACCCTACCCACCCTACCGCCCGCCCCCCCATATACATAAACTTTGTTTCCTTTCTTTTTTGTTATAATCTCGTTATTTTCCCCCCTTCACCCTATTTCACTTTGAGTATTTTCTATTTCACAATATATAACATGCATTCTAGAACTCATTTACATCTTCATTTTCTCATACCAGAGAAAAAATAAGATATTTATCCATCTGTGACCTATTTATTTCACTTATGAGGATGTCCTCAAGGTACATCCATTTAAGTATAAATGATTCAAACTTACCATTTTTATGGCAGAGTAATACTCCCTTCTGTAGAAGAACCACAGCTTTTTTATCCAGTCTCCAGTTGATGGACACTTGGGTTGTTTCCAAGATGTAGCAATCACAAACTGAGCTGCTATAAACATGGGTACACATATGTCACTGTGATATAAGTCTTTTGATTCTTTTGTGTATATACCTAGCAGGGCAATGGCCGGGTCAAATGGGACCTCTAATCCTAGCTTTTTGAGGAATCTCCAAACTGATCTCCACAGGGGTTGTATGAGTCTACAGTCCCACCAACAGTGGAGAAGGGTTCCTTCTTCGCCACAGCTTCACCAACATTTGCCGTTGGCTGATTCTGAAATGGCAGCCATTCTATGTGGAGTGAGATGAAATCTCAGCATTGTTTTCATCTGCATCTCTCGAATGACTAATGATTTTGATCATTTCTTCATATGCTTCTTAGCTGCTCTTACTTCTTCCTTTGCAAAATATCTGTTCATTTCAGATGCCCGTTTTTGAATTGGGTCTTTAAATTTGGGTGGGCTGATTTTTTTGAGTTCTTTATATATTCTAGATAGTAGCCCTTTGTCTGAGGAACAGCTGGTAAAAAATTCCTTAGATTAAAAAATCAACTTATTTATTCAAGAAATATTTACTGAAGTTCACCTCATTGGCAGGAACAGCCCTGGGAATTGGGTTTCAATACTGGATTAGCTCCCTGCCCCTTGTGACATTTAGAAAGAGAGGTGGCCAGTGATGTCTTCAAAGCACTGTCAGACTGTAGTCCTCTGTGCTAATACATTTGTAAAATTAGTTATGAATCCCAGTTGTGAAACTGGCGAATGCTACTCTTCATGTTTGGGTCAGTGTCTTGGCCTCTTTTTGCTGCTACCTCACAGTACCAGAGATGAGGTAATTTACAAAAAGGATATGTATTGGGTCATAGTTCTGGGGGTTGTAAACACCAAGATTGAAGGGTTGGCCCTTCTTTGCTGAAGAAGGGCAAAGAGAGGGTAAGAGAGATGGAGCAGGAGACTGGACTCTCAGCTTCTTGTCCTTTTATATTTTTATACATGTGTGCAAAAGCAATATATGATTAAATGTATTTAAAGAAATTTATAAAATAGACCAAAATAATCCAACAGATAAATGCAAACCTTTTAATGAAAGGGGCTGGAATGATGGGTAAGAAAAAAAAATCTCACCAGCTGTGGCGGCACATGCCTATAATCCCAGTACTCAGGAGGCTGAGGCAGGAGGATCACCATGAGTTTGAAGCCAGCTTGAGCTACATAGTGAGTTTGAGGCCATCCTGAACTACAAGGCCAGACTCTGTCTCAAAAAACTAAAAACAATGACAACAGAACAGTAACCAGAAGTGCACCTTCAAAGCAACACTTTGATGGGCACCTAGTCAAGAGCCAGAGAGAGGAGAGGGGAGAGAAGAGGAAAAACAGAATTAAAAGATGTTTTCATTAATAAAAATAAAATGTGGAACTTATAAAGAGTTGAATCAAAGAGGTTAAGTGTTTGACCTCAGACCATCCAACTAGGAAAGCTTATCTGAGACTTGGTCCTACCTTCAGGCCTCCTAAACCACTTGCCTTTGGATGGATCCCCCAGAGCAGAGCCTGAGGCAGATGCCTCATGCAAAGGACTGACTGAGGCTGTGGTTTTAGCAAAAACCGGTGAGGGACCCAAGTGCATGGCACTGAGGTTAGGAAGTGAGGCCGGCCCACTCTAGCCTCAGCTCTCTCTCAGGGTGGCTGCGGGCCCTGTGCACTCCAGTAAAAGGGACTGAGGTCTTTGGGTGCCCTCTGTCTCACGTGCGGGTGACCCTCTAGAAGGTCAGGAGCCGCGACTGGTTAGCAGCCAAAGTCCAAGGCAGGTGGAGAGTGGCCATGTCGAAGCCACCCAAGAGGGCAGAGTGAGAGAGCACCAGCAGCTCCTCCTGCCCTCAGTTCTGACAGATGCCATCAGAGGTGGGCCTCACAGGCCGCGTCAGGGGAGGGCCCAGGCCTGCTGCCCGCCTCCCTGTGAGATGCTGGGGAATGGTATTCAGCTGTGAGGCTTCTCCCACGTTAGTGTTTATGGCAAAACTCGGCTAGAGTTATTGCACCAGGTCCCGCTTTGCCTCACTTTATTGTGACAGTCATAAACCTGCAGTCCATGGGAGGGCGTTAGCTCACAGACGTCTTTCACTGGGCCACTACAGTGTATAAATGTGTGTTTTTAAAATCAGCTGCTGACATTTAACAATTTGGAGAGTCCTTATAGCATGGGAATTTCTTAATTCCCGCTACGCCTACATTCCAACAGGGTAACAAGTAAGGTCTCCATAAAAGGAGCAGCCGCTTTACTTTTGTTATGTCTGCCACTTGCCCCTGAGGGTGTTGAAATTGTTGACTGCTGGTATAACATCCTTGAACACCTTGAATGCATTTTAAAAATTGTATTAAAGAGCTAGGTGTGGGAACCCAGGCCTATAATCCCAGCATCCTGAGAGGCTGAGGCAGGAGGATCACAAATTTGAACTCAGCTGAGGCAATTTATGAGATCCTGTCTCTAAGTGAAAAAAAAAAAAAAAAAAAAAGAACTGGGATTGTAGCTCAGTAAGAAGTTCTTGGGTTCAATTCCTAATGCTGAAAAAAATATAAGCAATATACAAATTCTCTAGTTACTTATCGTACAATTAAATTTAGAAAAATGAAGTGTGGAATACAGTCAGAAAAGTGAATTATTTCATAGTATACACCATGCCTGGGGAGTTATCTCAGTGGTACTGCACCTGCCTTGAAAGTGCAAGGTCCTGAGATCAGTCCCAGCAAACAGTAGTCACGGTGTACACCATCACAGATTTTCCCAATTCTGCAATGGCACCCAAGTGAAGAACTAGCACATCTCCAGTGCCTTTCTCACCACTCCTGCACCCGGTCAGCACTTTCTTCATCTTCATCAACAGGGATTAATCTTCGTCATTTACAAAGATAAAATTGCTCATCTAGTATAGCGTAGAAAGATTTTCAGTAGGAAATATTTGATTTCCGTTTGTAACGAGACACACTTCCTTGTCCCACCATACTCTGTGCAGAATGTGGTGCTCCATTCACAGTCTCACTGCGTTTTCTTGGAGCTGGTGCAGTTTAAGACTCTGTCCTCGGGACACTTGCTGTTTATCAGGGAAGAGTTTCAGTTTGACCTAGAATAGTCGCCTTTGTTTGTGGTTGGCAGAGAGTTGAGAACCGCCAAGCTGTGCCTGGGTACAGATGGGAGAGGACCTTTCCCCTGTGGTCCGGCAGTGAGGTCTGGGTGGAAATAAACGGTGCTGTTTCCAGTTCAGGTGGCCAAATGCGTGCTTGGCTTGAGTGTGACCACTCAGTTGGAATTATGTACGTCAATCATCTGTGTGACCTCGGCTCTGCACTTTAAGGTCTCTGAGCCTCAATGTCCTTCCTCACCACTAGCTGAGATAATGGCACTTAGTTCATGGAGACTGTAAGGAGGAGTATATGAAACTCTATGCGGAACCTAGCGCAGTACCTGGGCTATAGTGGCAGCTCAGTTACTGGTTCCCTCATTGCGGTAGGGATGAGGATGTGGAATCAGAGACCATGCACTGGGGTGAGAGAGGTGATCAGCCCAGGTAGGCTGGGAGTCAGCGGGCCAATCAGGGCAAAGGAAAAGTTAGGCAAGCCTCAGATTAGATGATCCCTATACTGCCTTTTAGGAGTCAACGAAATACAACAGTTAATTGAGGGGAGAAAGGCCTGGAACCGGTGGAGAGAGGAAGGGTTTGCAGGAAGGGGAACAGCTCATGCAGGAGAGGGAACTGCGACATCCAACCTGTTTTCCGAGAGTCCAGGAAACAGGAAGTGAGCCTACAAAGTTCATGAGGGTCCCCTGCACTCACAGGCAGAACCAAGAGGATTGCAAGTTCAAGGTTGGCCTGGACTGCAGGGTGAGATCCTGTTTCAGACCCTTCATCCCTGGAAAAAAGGGAAGAAAGTACTTGAGGGTCAGAGTATGCAGAATGTTAGGGGAAAAGTGATAGTAAAGTTACATGTAGAGGGCTGGGGATTTAGCTCAGAGGTTCTGGTGCCTGCCTTGTAAGCTCAAAGGCCCGGGTTTGAGCCCAAATAACCACATACAGCAATGCTGGGCATGGAGACTCACACCCACCAACATTCAGTACCACATACAACCATGTTGGGCATGGTGGCTCCGGTCTGTAATCCCAGGAGGCAGAAACAGGAGGATTACTGTGAGTTTGAGGCTCACCTGGGCTACGTAGGGAACTTGGGGCCAGCCTAAACTACAAAGAGAGACCCTGTCTCAAAAAACTTAAAAAAAAAATTACACTTAAAATCAAATGAACAACTGAAAGGATTTCCATATCACGCCGAAGCACTGAGTGAAATGTCTGCCTGAGGATGATGGGACTCTCTAGGTGCAGTGATGCTGAACCTGTGAGTGTGGCAGCCAGCTGTGGGCTATTACTGAAAGCTCTAAAAGGCTCACTGTCTCTGTTCCAGGTGGAAGCATCATGGTGATTTGCTATGAGGGACTGAGCCTGGGAAATTCCTTGTGTATTAGTAGACTTGTTTAATTTTTTTTTTTAAGGTTTTTTGAGACAGGGTCTCTCTTTGTAGTTCAGGCTGACCCTGAGCTCAGCCTCAAACTCACACCACAGCAATCCTCCTGCCTCTGCCTCCTGAGTGCTGGGATTACAGGCGTAAGCCACCACGCCCGGCACTGTGGTATGTGGTACTGATTCCTGCTGGGGTGAGTCTCCAGGCCCAGTATTGTATGTGATTACCGGGGAACGAACTCGGGTCCTTATGCTTGCAAGACAGGCACTGGAACCACTGAACTATATCCCCGGCCCTACTTGTTTCCAGCAGACACGTAAGCAATTGAACCTAGGAAGCTCTCCCATTGAGCTACCTCCTTGCCTCTTTTTAAAATTTTAAGACAGAGTTTTGCTAAATTGCCCAGGATGGACTTGAACTTGTGATCCTCCTCCCTCAGCTTCCTTAGTAGCTGGAATTGCAGGCATATTCCATTATGCAAACTTTTTTTTAAAAAAGTACCACAAACAGCTGGGTGAGGACATATACACCGTTAGTCCAAACACTCAGGAGACTAAGGGAAAAGAGTCAATTGAGCCCAAGAGTTCAAGGCTAGTTTGAACAGCACATTGGCCCCATGTCAAAAAGATAGAAGAGGGCCAGGGATTTAGCTTAGTGGCATCATGCCTACCTTTTAAGCACAAGTGCCAGTGTTTGATATCTGATACTGAAAACAAAGAAAGAAAGAAAAGAAAGAAAGAAAGAAAGAGAGAAAAGGGGAAAGAAAGAAGGAGAGAGAGAGAAGAGGAGAGGGACGGGGGAAGGAAGGAAGAAGAGAAAAAAAGAAAAAAACTTTAGTACCTAGAAACTCCAGTTCCTGAGGCTTCCTTGACCCAGCTTTATTTTCTTATTTGTTCCCTCACTCATTAATGACTCAATAAATTTTGACTTTTTTTTTTGAGACAGGGTCTCGCTTTGTAGTCCAGGCTGTCCCTGAGCTCAGCCTCAAACTCACATCACAGCAATCCTCCCGCCTCTGCCTCCCGAGTGCTGGGATTACAGGTGTGAGCCACCATGCCTAGCACTGTGGTATGTGGTACTGGTTGCTGCTGGGGTGAGTCTCCACGCCCAGTGTGGTATGTGGTTACCGGGGATCGAACCAGGGTCCTTGCATTTGCAAGACAGGCGCCGGAACCACTGAGCCAGATCCCCGGCCCAAATTTTGACATTTTTTGATGAAGGCTCAATACTATGCTAAGAGGTACACATTTTTCCCTTATGGGAAAGGAAAATGTTGAAGATGTTCCACATGAAAATGAAATCATTGCATGGGTACTTTAGATAATTCACCATTGTAATAGTGTTGAACAGAGCAAGATGGGCCCTCCTTGAAGTTTAAATCTGGAAACAAGTGGACATTTGGGGGTGGAAGTAGAAATGAGAACTTTCTAATATCTTGGGGCAGATGGTAATTCCTGTGCAGAAATTCTTTTTTTTTTTTCAGACATGGTCTCTTTTTGTAGTTCAGGCTGGCCCTGAGCTCAGTCTCAAACTCACATCATAGCAATCCTCCCTGCCTCTGCCTCCTGAGTGCTGGGATTATGGGTGTGAGCCACCACGCCCAGCACTGTGGTATGTGGTACTGATTGCTGGTGAGTGTGAGTCTCCACACCCAGTATTGTATGTGGTTAACCATGGATGGGGGATTGAACCCAGATCCTTGTACTTGCAAGACAGGCACCGGAACCACTGAGCTAAATCCCTGACCCCTCTGTGGGAAAATTTTATCATACAGAAGCTTTTCTATGTACAGAAGCTGTGAGCAGTGGTGTGCATATTGTAGTTTAGGAGGAGGTCCTGCACATTCATGTGCATTAGCACCCACTGTAAGTAGATAAAGGTTACTGTCATTCTGACACAGTATCAACATGACCTGGGATATGCCGTTAGAAGAGTAGCATCTGGCCTGACTAGGAAGATCTCCAGTTTACCTGACATTAAACTACCTCTAACATGCTTTTTCCTCTCCAAACTCAAAGGATAAAATGGAGTAAGGAATCATCTTGGAAAGCCCAAGTTCTTCAGGTACCCTTTCTGTGCTCAGAGAAACTCAAGATAGGAAACGAGGGAGCACTGTATTAGTCGCACTCCTTTGCATTTTGGATCATTTGCATGCACAGACATTTTGCATGCCACTGTGTACTGCATGAAGGAGCCACCATCAGGAGCCATTTGTTTGTTTGTATTTTAGATCTAGATAAATATAGTGATTTGTTTTTAACTGGTTGTAAACTGTCTTGGAATAGGATTTTTTTTTTTTTACAAGGGCCTCCAGTGGGGCAGTTGGTCTAGTGAATGATTTAGTTTTTCAAATGCATTAAAAAAATGCTGACATGTTGAAGTTTTAGGATTTCCCCATTTTACAGGTTACCGTACCATGTCTTTTCCTTAAAGCAGATCTGTTTCTGCAAAGTTCTGAAAGGAAAGCTAATCCCACAAAGTTTCCTCAGTGGAGGAGATGCTGTTTTATTATTTTCACATTCAGAATGCTTTCTATACATGACATTTATCATTTCAGAAAACTGCTCACCATCTCTTCCCTCCTTAAAACATTGTTCTCGATTCCTTCAGAAAACCACTCCTTCATTCTCAGCTGTGTGGCTTATTACTAGTCACTTGCAACCAGAATTATGCAACAAATTCTGTGATCAGAATCATGGTAAAAAATAAGTTCATGAACCAAGGTACCACTGTACACAGTATCATCATCATCATTATTATCTTGCAGTGCAGGGTATTGAACTTGGAGCATGTTGGACAAGAGCCACATCCCCAGCCTAGTCATGTGGTTTAACGACACTGATCCTACCCCCAGACCTGATTGGATTATGTCACTATCATGGCCACTTGACTAGTTCAACAAAAGGAACGTAACTCAATCAGAAAAGCTGGAGAAGAAAGAGATTTTCTGAGGCCCCTTTGCTGCCACGTGTGGGGAAGGTCTGCTGCTGCAGGAGGGATGATAGCTGGTACGATACGGGAGTAAATCTGAGAGCACAGAAGGAAAATGTTCTCCTTGTGGATATCGTCTCAGGTCTAAACCATATTGTGCTTGCGGCAGTTGCTCTCAGTTTTGGTTATACTAGCCAGCATAGTTTGTTTATTTTCTTATTTTTTCACTCATAAAAAGGGAAAGAAAATAAATGGGCCCTAAGCCTCCTCAGATGGGGACTTCTGTTAGAGCAGCTTTGCAAAAATGTGCAATCCTTAATTGCTCCTTTGTGTATTACATGTGAAGGACGGAACGCTCTGGAATATCACTGCTGCACGTGCTGCTAACATAGCATGAGAAGGTCCTTTCAGCAAAGCTCCGAGCAGCGTCTCAAGTTTTCGTCCAACACTTGGACTGTCCCAGTTGGTAAGTGTAAAGTGTCTACATCAAAAGCAGAAATGGGAAAATCCCTCTGCAGGTGTCCCCAGGGCTCTTCCTTCCGGTCCTGGCCATGCCTCACTTTTACAGTTCTCCCAGGATCTTGCTGATTACCTTTTTTCTTCTCAAATCATTAGCAACTGGACAGTCTCTGGCAGATGCAATGACTTCTGCTGTCCTGGCAGATATACATCAGGTAGGAGACAGGCTATTGCCAACTCCAGGTGACAGGCTCCTCAGGGACATGGGAGGATGGGGTCCCAGAAGCCCTGACTGCCAGGGAGGGACAGCCCCAGACTTCCCAGCAAGCCTCTCCTTCTGTCTTCCCACCACTCACAGCCCCATGTGGCTGTCCTTGTGCTGAGGAGCACTCTACCTCCATAGTCTATTTATTATTAAAGAAAGGTTTTTGGGGGAGGATTAGTAGTGTTTATTTTTATCACACAAACACAAAGATCCTTAAGTGATAGATTTTCAGGTGTTGGGAATTATGTAAAGGGTCTTGTGTGTGCTCCACCATTAAGCTGCACCTAAGCCCCCTTACATTCTCTTTCTAAGTGATTTGGATTTACCCATTTCTAAACCATTGACTTAAAAGATGTTAGTTTACAACAGATTGTTTTGAAAATAGCTATTTGCTATTAAACACACCAAACACAAATTACTGGCAAGAGAGCTGATCTTATCTGAAATTTACTGTAATGATGATTATTTGCCTTTAAGCAGAACTGAGGACCCTGACTGCCCCTTCTTGATATTTTCCTTTTGTATCAATTATAAGAACATGTTTGTCACGGAATGAGTTCACAGAGTAGGTCTGATAGGAGTAATTTTAGTCACTGAAGCAGTAACTGTCATGAAAGAGTAGCAGTAAGGTAGAAGGGGGCTGGATGTGGTGTCCAAGTGCTGAGGGACAGTGCCTGAGGAGGGGAGGGGCAGACTGGAAGGGCTCCCCCCTCAGGGACAGTGTGGCCCTCCCCACCGTGCAGCCGTCAGCCTGGGAGCTGGGCTTGGGTCTGCAGCAGCCCCAGGATTGGACTTTCTTGTGAGGGCCGCGAGAAGACGACTGCCAGGCTGCGGTTGCAGTGCTGCAGATGACTCGTTTTCCGGGCCTGTGGTGGGGCAGGATGTACTGCGTCCTTAGCCCACAGAGCTGAACCCGGGTTCACCTCAGACATGGCCGGACCTGTGCTGTTCCTCTAGCGCCCTCTGCAGAGCAAACCTAAGATCATGCCTGGCTTCAAAGAGAAATGCTTAATTAAAAAAAAAAAAAAAAAAAAGGAAAAAAGAATTGCAATGTTTTGCATGTATACCACTTCCACACAATGAATAGGATCATTATGTACTGCCAATATGTACCAACACAGTAAAAAAAATTAAAAGGAGAGAAATAGAAGAATTGGCCATAGGGCATATATTGAAGGATGCATTTGGAGCTGAGAAGCAATTAATGGGAAACCAACACGGTGTTTTTCAAGCAACGCAGTTCTTTCCAATCCATAAAGTATTATTGGGAGACAGATGAGGCTGGAAGCTGGCACGTCTCACCCACCCAGGCCCTGGGGAAGAGCTTCTTGAAAGGGCTGGACTTGGTCTAGGGGAGGGATCTAAAAGTTCTGTGCACTTGTACGAAGCAGAAAAAAATTGGGATATCCTAAGTAAAGTTGCATGACTTGCTGTTATGCATTGAGAAGCTTTTAATATGCTAATATATGATGAAATTCCTGTAAATTATTTGAACTCACAACCTTTTCCCTGATGGCTATCAGGAGGCCCCAGTAGCTACACACAGGGCTTCTGACCAAAAGGCCGCACCATGGCCAGTCCATGCCAGGACCAGTCACCGTCCCTGTGAGTGTCCAGTCACTCTCAGCTCTCACTGGCCTCCATTTGAGGCGAGTCATCCACACCAAGTCCTGTCCAGATTCCAGAGGCACAGAATCCATAGACAAGGGCTGTGGTCTAAAGCTACAAAGACTGACACGGCTTGTGACACAGTGCCAGAGTGTCCAGAGTGTGGAGCACCCCTTCCCCCGGGGGGAAGCCCTTTCTGGCTGTTCTGGTCCCCTGTGTCCTTCTTCACACTAACATCCAGCTGCCCCCTGGCCTGCCCGGGTGTAATCACGCCAGGGTCTTGCATCTCTGTGAGCCAGGGTTCCGTGGGACCCTGATAATCATAAGAAACCTGAGGGCGGCACACCGGAAATTCCTTCTGCACAGAGCAAAGCATGTTCCCTGACACGGGGGAGGAGGGGGCTTAGCTCAGGCCATGCTTTGTCACAAGTGTTCGGAAGTGCGTCCGAGCCTCGCACAGCCACGGCCCGTGGGGCATTAGCCTTCCCTCCTTCTCCATCCCCATCGCCTGCCCCTTTGCTCCTCTCTTTCTTCTGCTTCCTTCTCCTTTTCCTCACCCAGTCCCATCCTTCCTCTTCTGCTTCCTCTTTCAAGGCACCAGAGCGGGACCCCGCGCGGCGGTGTAGGCACTGCTGTTGTCCCTCTTCGGCGGTGTCCTGGATCTGGGCAGTTCCTCAACCCCTTCCCTGCTCCTCTGTCCTAGAGTGGCCTTCAGGCTTTCAGGTCCCACATGCAGCGCCTGCAGTCCAGCGCACCTGCCTGCCTTCCCCGGAGTCCTTCTCCCCATGGCACCGAGCCCAAGGCAGCCTGGGCGGGCTCTGCCTCGATGCTGCGCTTTAGCTTTTGCATTCTCCTCCCCACCGCTGTCACTGCCCGGCGGTGTCTCCTGAGGACACTTCCTGAGGAGTCACTTCTGCCTGAATCCTATTCTGATGGTCTGTAGCTGGGAAATTCAGCCTAAAACATCACGCTTTAATACTCAGGGAAACTCGGTGATCGATTGTGCACGCCTGGGGGAAAACCAGTGACACAGAGACTTGAACATGGCTCCCTTCTGACCTCCAGTCCTCATGGCCACCGGTGATTCAGTACAGCTTCTCAAAGTGAGGCCATCAGGTAACATCTAGGTCACCTCAGGGGACGGCTCTGGGCAAAACACCCCCAGGAAGGACCAATCAGCTCCACCCATCCACCCTTTATGCACCTGCAGGGTTATTTCAAATTAGTTTTTCCAGGACACACCTTCTCCTCCTCCCAGCAAACTCTAGTGTTCACATAGACGAGAAGCAATGTGACAAATTTTGCATGACACTGAATGCATTCACTTTAAAGTACTCTTCTTTGAAATTATATCCTTCCGACATTTTGAACATTTAACTAGCACTTCTCAGATGATAGTAAATGTAGATGGAAATTGTCTTAAATGATCTAATGTGACAAAGTTAAAGTCAGTAACTATCATTACAGCTTTGTGTGTGTGTGTGTGTGTGTGTGTGTGTGTGTGTGTGTGTGTGTGTGTGATACTGGGGTTTGAACTCAGGAGTGCATATATGCTAGGCAGGAACTGGACCCCTGAGCAGTGTCCCTAACCTTTTTTATTTTGATGGGGTCTCTCTAAATTTCCCAGGCTGACCTGCTTCAGCCTTCTTGCTAGCTGGTGTTACAGGTGTGTACCAACCCACATAGCCAGACTGGTGGGGCAGGGCAATTGTATGCACCTGGAGCAAGATGCCACATGCATGCCATAGGTTTGTCAGCACTGGCCCAAGACCTGAGATCTGAAAGAAGCCCACTCTTAACAAGAGCTCTGGGCCAGGGCGGGGCTGGGGCTGGGCTGCTTGTCTCCCCCACTCACCTCTGGTAGTAAGGAACCTCTGGAGGAGTCACTGTGTCTGCTCTTCCCTCCTCCCCGGGAGAGCAGGACTGTGGCCAGGGCACTGATAAATAAGCTGTCTGCTTGCCACCGCAAGGGAGAAGGCGTGTTACTTTATAGCCCCAATTCTGACACTGGCTGTGAGCTGAGGTAGAAGTTGTGGAGATTTATGTTTAAAGAAACAAACCCAGCAGGTATAGCAATAAATGCAACCCATTTCTTGTGGCATTTTCTGCTCTGGAAAGGCATGAATTTGGAAGGTTTATGACCCTCGATGACTGCACACAGCCACATGTTTCTCAGAACGACTTCTCTGGCCGCGCACTTCAGATTTTGAAGGCCAGCTTTGGTGACAGAAAAATAAGATGCTATGTGAGATCACCTGAATAAAACTTTGATGTTTGAGGCCAGATAGTCAAGACCTCCCATAATCTGGAGCCCGCTGGAAAGTACACCCTCCATTTCCGGTTTACGATCAACAGATACAGTGATGCCTCGGGTCATGGGTTTATATCCTTGCAATTTGGTTGCAGCCAGAATCATGGAGTGAGATCTGTGACCAGAACTGTGGGAAGAATTAACTTCATGAACTGAGGTACAACTGTAGCATTTAAAATGTTTTTAATACTTTTACTTTTCCACCTACAGAGATTTATTAGGTGGTGGACTAAGACTATCTTTTGTTTTCTTCCTAATATTTTTCTGTATTTGAGGGAACCCAAGACATTGTTTCAGGGACCTAAAGTTCTTCACTCAGTAGCAGGCTGCTCTCACAGCCATCAGGCCACACTGGGAGCTCTCAGTGGAGAGGACAGACTGCCATCTCAGGCTGTTCATCTCCTGTCGCCGGGCAGGCCCTGTGTGAAGGGACGACATCGGATCCAAACCTGCTTCTCTCGCCCGTGACTGCACTTCTGGGCTCCGGACCAGGACGCACAGTTCTACCTTCTTGGATATTTTAAATCACTATCAAGTTCATCCCACAGGTTCTGTCCCCCATGTTAATCACACTCACTTCTCCCACCTCCTGACCATCCTCAACAGCGATCTGCTCACTTCCTTTTCTCTTTCTTTCTTTCTTTCTTTCTCTCTCGCTCTCTCTTTCTTTCTCTCTTTCTTTCCTTCTCTCTCTCTTTCTTCTCTTCAGATTGAGCCCAAGGATACATCTCTAGCTCTATCTTTTCTTTTTAGTTAGAGACAACATTTCATTAAGTCATTAAAGTGCCCAGGCTTAAATTTGCAATCCTCCTTTCTGAGATTTGCAGAGTGCTAGGATTGCAGGCAGGTACCACAAGGCCTCAATGTACCTGCAATTTAAAAAAAATTTTTTTTTTTTTTTTTTTTTTTTTTAGTTTTTTAAGACAGGGTCTCGCTTTGTAGTTCATATTGGTCCTGAACTCAGCCTCAAACTCAGCAATCCTCCTGCCTCTGCGTCCCAAGTGCTGGGATTACAGGCATGAGCCACCACATCTGCCTTGGACCAACATTTTAAAGTAAAGAGTAGAATGGTCTTTATGAGAAGTTAGGGGGATCAGGGAAGAGGAGGGGATGGGAAAAGGTTGGTCACCAGCCAGAAAGTCACTAAGGATAGAAGAAATAATTTATGTCACACAGTAGAGTGATTACATAAAACACTCATGCTCTGTATATTTCCAATAAAGTGAGAGGATATTGAATATTTTCACCATAAACAATATATGTTTGAGGAAATAGCTATGCTTAGCCTAACTGGAGTACTATACAGTGTATATATGTATCAAACCATGTTTCTAGTAGCCCATAAGCGTGTACTATTTTTATATATCAGTTAAAATAGAGGTGAGTCTTCACTGGAAATGTTCCATCTGAAAATAGGCTGCGCCCTAGAATGCAGCACATCCTCATTCCTTTGTTATGCCTGAACCCTGCCGTGGGCCAGGCACACCGTCCGGGGACTCAGCAGAGGGCAAGCAGCCCAGGTCCTGCTTGTGGAGTTTACAGTGTCCCACAGGAGCTTGGGGCAGGCAGGGTAGCAGGTGAGGCTATGACTTCTCACAACCACATCTCTTTTCTCCCAAGCAGGCAGCCTACAACTGTGAACTTCTTAAGTTTCCATAATATGCAGTCTTTCACAGTACCAGCCATCTAAAATTCTATAGGTGTGCAGATTTGTACTGTATTTAAATACAGCAGCCATTTCCCTTTTGTCTTCTTGGTTACATCTCAGCATTCGGACAAAATCATACCCTACTGGTGATATCATCTTTTTTTTTTTTTTTTCCTGGTACCAGGGGTTGAACTCAGGATCTTGTGCTTACAAGGTAGGTATGGTGCCACTGAGCTAAATCCCCCAGGCTTATGTCATCCTTTTTAATTCTCCATTTTTTCCACTTTAGAGTCATCTGTAAAATTTATAAGCAGAATTCTGTAGGTTTTTATTTTTAAATTAGTAGTTTTTTATTTTTGTTTCTGTTTTTTTGAGACAGAGTCTCACTTTTTGTAGTTCAGGCTGACCCCTGAGTTCAGCCTTAACTCACAGCAATCCTCCTGCCTCTCCCTCCCGAGTGCTGGGATTACAGGCGTGGGCCACCATGTCCGGCACTGTAGTATGTGGTACTGACTGCTGGTGGGTGTGAGTCTTCAAGCCCCTCATTGTTGTATGTGGTTACTGGGGATCGAACCTGGGCCCTTGCACTTGCAAGGCAGGTGCTGGAACCACTGAGCTAAATCCCTGGCCCATTGTGTTTAAAATGTTTTAAAACTCTGCTTTTCTAAAATCTCATTTAGTATTCTCCAGATTAATTCATTTTTTTCTCCAAAAGATTCCTAGCTTGTCAGTGGAACTATATTTACTTTAATTAATAATATAGTACAAGTTTCATATTAATATATAATGAAGTAAACATGTTTTAAAGCTATATAATAACATATATACATCTACCTACCCAAATATCTGTTATCTGGAAGGTTATCCAAATTGCTCCCATGAATCCTTACTTCAGTTTTAGAAAGGGAAATTGGGTCATTTGAATGCAGTGTCCATAATTTTGGTTATGTCAAAAAGCATAACCTTGAAAAAAGTTGTACAATGTCAAAGAAAACATCTGCTAAACTGTTTTGTTGATCATTTTACAGCCCCAGGCCTGTCAGGAACATTCTATTTTTATGTTCATTGTTCAGAGAATCAGGTAACAACAGGAAAGCAAATCCTCCTGCAATCAGATAATCCCAAGACAATGGGCTGTCAGGCTGCCGTCTGGTTGAGTCTGAAGAGAGGTAAAGTCTCCTCCTAACAGTGGAGCAACTTCAGGTTCCAGGACCTGCAGAACAGAACTCAGAGCCAGACCAAGAGGGATTCTGGTTGGTGAGTGGGGCTCACATTTAGTGAGGTAAGACAGGAAAATAAAGTTTCCTGCTTGTCCTGACCAGGCCGTGCCCTGGGTCAGGGCTGTATATCTCCGGGTGTGTGTGTTAGTATTACACAAGCACGTATGTATCCATGATTCTTCTCACCGGCACAGCCCTTCTTCCCGGGCTTTTTGCGGTATGCAGCGCTGGACAGGTAGAATTCTGAAACAAATATTGCAATCATCTTGCTGTTTACAGGGATCAATAGATTTGTTTTATTGTTTAAAATAAAAGTCCTTCATGGGCCAGGGATTTAGCTCAGTGGTTCTGGCACCTGCCTTGCAACCAACCACAAGGTCATGAGTTTGATCCCTAGTAGCCACATACCACAATGCTGAGTGTGGAGACTCATGCCTAAAAGCAATCAGTACCACACACCACAGTGCTGGGTGTGGTGGCTCCGGCTTGTAATTCCAGCACTTGGGAGGCAGAGGCAGGATGACTACAGTGAGTCTGAGGCTAGCCTGGGCTACACAGTGAGCTCAGGGCCAGCCTGAATTACAAAAGTGAGACCTTGTCTCAAAAAAAAAAAAAAAAAAAAAAGTCCTTCATGCCTGCCATGAGGTTTCTAGACCCCTCACGCACTGCTGTGTGTAGGGGTAGCTTTGGCTTAGCCAGCTTGGGAGGCAAGAGAAATGTGCAAAAATATACTGACAGCATTTTCCAGTCTGTATATTTTGCTCTGAATATTTCCCAAAAGGTGAGAATGATACTGAATATTTTCATCAGAAACAATACATGAAACATGGTTTGATATATATATATATATACATACACATATATATCAAACCATGTTTCATGGTTTGTGCCCCAGAGAAACTCATTTTTAGGTCCATGAAAGCACAGGAAGAACATTCATTGTAGCGTCCTATGTGCTGGGGGCTCCTAGGTGCTAGGAATGTGTTTTCTCCAGGTGATTCTGGTACAGCCAAAATTAGGTTACCACTTACATGCATTGTGAATGTATCTGGACATTAAATAGCTCTCTGTATTTTTCAGGGCAGGTTCATATCCAAGGATATGCAGGAGGTGCTATGGGAAGTCCTGGGCAAGTGCAGAATGGGACTGTGAGGAAGAGATGAAGGGGAGCAATTTAATAAAGTAAACTCATGAGCAAGGCTTGGTCCAGCCAGAAGATAGCAAGTGAGAAACCGAATAACAGGAATACTTTAATTCTGTCACTGATACTAAAGACATTTGCCTGGTTCCAAAAATCCTGAAAGAAAAATGAAGACAGAATCAGGACTTTGGACCCAGAGGAAAATTTTTTGTAGCTGTTTTAAGTCCCTCAACTCCACAGCAGCCATCAGAGTCAAAGCGCGGTTGTGCAGGGGTAAGAAAATCAGCTTCCTCCTTCCACTAAGAAAATATTTACAAAACTATCAGCTCAAGGAAATGCCACATTATTAGCCTGCCCTAAATGTCCACATACTTTGATCTGGTCCCAGAGGACTATCTTATTTTAAGGGACTCACAAAGCAGGTACAAGGCTGTAGTTTGGAAAACAACAACACCACAATTTAGCCAGGCACAGCAATGCTTGTAACCCCAGCTCTCGGGAGTCTGAGGTAGGAGGATCACAAGCTCGAGACAGCATAGGTAACTTTAACAAGACTCTATCTCAAAATAAAATAAGGGGCTGGGAGGTAGCTCAGTTGTAGAGGGCTTGCCTAGCAGGTGCCAGGTCCTGGGCTCAACCCCTAGCAGCCCGAAACAAAACACCTTACTTTCTTCAGCAACTATTTGGCCCACACAGTTCACAGGACATGGCCAGAGGACTGGGCTCCAGAGATCTTGGCCTTTCCTCCAGGGAAGCCGAAACCACCACTAGAAGGCAACTCCTTTTTTTTTTGGCTTTGGTGTAAGACTATTGGCTTCACTGGGCTGAGGATTAGGTACTGAAAGTACCAAATGAACAGAGCTTCTTCCCGCGGAAATGCAGGCAGGTTGGCACTATGCAGCCAGGGCCTCTGTGACCCAGGGCACATAACCCCTTGCTTCCCTGAATGCTCGCTGAGGAGGCCCCTGTCTAGAGGCCAACACCCTGATATTGGACTTTTCAGCCTTCGGAAGTGTAAGAAATAAATCTCTGTTCTGTATAAATGACTCAGCCTGGGGTGTTATGTCATAGCATCAGAAAAACCTAAGACAAATGTGTTGCATTTAGCTCTCATTTTCATTTATACTCCTTTAATCCAGAACAATTCCTTAGTTTTTCTTTCATGGCCTTGACATTTTTCAGCTGCAGGCCAGTCAGTCTGTGGAATATCCCTCCATTTAACTTGCCTGATCTTGGGGATTAGATTCAGTTTACATGTTTGGGCAAGAGCTTCTCGGTGCCTCCCCTCAGGAGGCATGTGATTATGTGATCGTGCCATTAGTGATAATACTGACCTTGGTCACTGGTCACTAAGATTCTCCCACGTCTCCACTGTAACATCATGTTTCCTTGGGGGAAATTCTGGGAAACTGGGATATAAGGCGCCTCAGTCCCGACCTTTGGACTTCTTGGTGTAACGGCAGGTTGCTCACAGCCACGGCTAATGGGGCGACCCTGTTCTGAGCAACTCTCTCGTGAGGCTCACCCTTTCCTGAATCCTCCCTCTCTGTGGAGATGACCACTGTATGCTGGGACACCTCTCTGCCTCCCGTCTCTGTCTCAGATCCAAATGTCCTTGACAGTGAGAACCTTGCTGTTTCTGTGTCTCCTAAGGCCTCGCCTGTTTGAATTCACGCTGACCTACTGAACCTCGGTTTTCTTATCTTTTGCAAAGCGGACAAGAGCTTTTCTGAGCAGTTCTTGGGAATCTGTCATAAAGAGATTTTTATTAGTAAAAGTACTTTGTAACCGGCAAAGAGGGCGCCAAGGGATTGCTCCCTGGAGTAAAGTTCAGACATCACTGAGCCTTGCTCAGATCTCCCCACTCCTGGTGGATAACAACCATCCTAAGATCTGAAATCAGTTCATCTGCCCTCAGCCCTCAGAGGCCTTGCTGTGGCTCGGTTTTTTTCTCTCAGTGACCTCAGAGCCCAGCACAGAGTGCAACCGAGGTGCTTAGTGACTGTTAGGAGGAAGACTTGAGTGAGTGGGAAAAGCTAGCCCCTTCCCCTTCTCAGTGTCCAGTCCTCCCAAAAGAAATCGGGACTATACCTGACACAGTATTGTGTAACAATTCAAAACGAACACTCTGAAGAGAATTGTGAACCAGTTAGGTAATTCGGTTTGTAATCAAATGACCAGCCACAAAGAAAATCCCAGACCCACGTGGCTTTACTGCTGAATTCTACTACACATGAGAAACTCATCCAAAAAATAGAAAAGGAATCATTTCCCAACTCATTCTATGACACCAGTGTTCCCTGTGATGTTAAATCCAGAGAGAAAGAGAGGGAGCGAGAGGGAGAGAGACAGACACAGAGACAGAGAAATTTATGGGTCAATATTAACAGAGTTAATACCAAAAATACACATAAATATAATCCAGCAGCACCTAAGAATTACATACCATGATTAGGATTATCCCACAAACACAAAGTTGGCAAAATATGAAAATCGACATAATATTCCACATGAATAAAGAGGAAAAAGCCGTATGAACTACTCAATAAACACAAAGCATTTGACAAAAATCCCAACACCCTTTCGTGATTACAAAACTATCCATGCCCTCCAAGTTAAACCGAAAACTAGAAGAGAACTTCCTAAACTTGACAAAGCATATTTACAAAACTACCCCACAGCTGTGGGCTCACTGTGGCCTGGAGCTGGCTCGGGAGAGGACATGTATGGACAGAGGGTCTTCAGTTTTCAGGTGGAAAGCAATGGGGATGCCCTCTGACAGGTGAAAGGCTCTTTACTGCAAATAAAAAGCGGGGACCTGGGGTTATTGTCTCTTTAAAATCCCTATGATTTTTGTTTTGTTGAGACAGGGTCTTTTGATATATAGTTCAGGCTGGCGGCCTGAACTCACTAGGTAGCCCAGGCTGACCCTGAACTCATGTTCATGGAAGTCCAGCCTGTTCTTCCCCAGGGCTGCAATTATAAGTGTGCATCATCACACCCAGCTCCGAGGAATTTTTTGAATAGATTACAGGTAAATGCAAGAGGACTGAATCAGTTTTGTGTCCTGAAGTTTCAGTTTTTCTTAAAAGTACAATTTTGACATTACATTTTGCCTTATCTCCTTCCTACCTATCTTTATTCTTTCCATCCTACTGCATACCCCTCTAAAGCAATATTCTTCCTCATTTTCTAGCCCCAGTCAATTCCATCCAAATCTGGAGGAGGGATTTAGGCCACGAGTGCATTGTGAAAGCTGCCCAGGTGATTTGCAGGTGTAGCAGGTGCGAGAGCTGCCCACGCCGCTCCACCTCATGAATGCACCAAGGGGTGCTGAGAACACGAGTTCAGCCAGTCGGCCTCCTGGGATTTTTTCCAGAATTCTGGTGGGAGCTTGGGAAAGATTGGGGGAGGAGAACACAGGCCAGGTGGGTGGGGAGGAACCAGTGGCCTAAGGAAATCAGTACCCTTGTCACCAGGAGGGCTGTGTGATGGGCATGCTGACCAGCTCTCCTATTGCAACTCTGCTGCAACCTCTGTAGAAATGACAACGCTGTAAGAAAAGTGTTAGTTTTCTGTCATGAACACACCAACGATGAATTCCATAGCCTCCATAATTGTACACTTGGCTCTAATGACCTCTGTGTGATTTTTACCAGGTCTCAAACCATCAATCTCCCATGACAAATGGATTTGAACCACAGGAGGGGATGGCTGAGGGTTCTCACAGCCACACAGTTCTGAAAAACACATAGTGGGATTACAATTTTTTGGGTATTTGTTTTTGTTGTTGTTGTTGTTATTGTTTTTTGAGATAGGATCTTGCTTTGTAGTTTAGGCTGGCCTTGAACTCACCATGTAGTCCAGGCTAGCCTTGAATTCACAGCAATGAGAAAGCATAGGCCAGGGATGGTGGCACATACTTCTTAGTCCCAGCACTCTGGGAGGCTGTGGCAGGAGGATAACAAGGCTGTCCAAGGCTGGACAAATTAGCAAGACCTTACCTCAAAAATTAAAAAATAAACGGCCAGAGGTTTAGCTCAGTAGTTCTGGTGCCTGTCTTGCAAGCACAAGGGCCCAGGTTCAATCCTTGGTAACCATGTACCATACTGGGTATGGAGACTCACACCCAGCAGCAATCAGTACCACATACCACAGGGCGGACGTGGTGGCTCACTCCTGTAATCCCAGCACTCAGGAGGCAGAGGCAAGAGGACTGCTGTGATATGAGTTGGAGGCTGAGCTCAGGGCCAGCCTGAACCACAAAGCGAGACCCTGTCTCAAAAAATCCTAAAAAAAAATAAATAAATAAAAATAAAAAAGTGCTTTGGGTGAGGGGAGTGGTGTCACTCAGTGAGAAGGCCCTGGATTTAACCCCCAAGCCCCCCTACCACAGTAAATAAAATGTAAGCAATGCTTATTAAATGTCATAAAATGAACACATTATAAAATTTACCATCTAAAGCTGTTTTAGATATACAGTTCTGTGGCATTAAGCACATCCACACTGTTATGCACCCATCACACCAGAACTCTTCTTAATCTTGCAAACTGGAAATGCTACCAAACAACTCCCCATTTCTCCCCTCCTCCAGCAAAAACTTTCTTTTTCTGTCTCTGCAAATTTGACTACTCCATGAGGTACAGCATTGTACTTTTCCTTTTGTATCTTATTTTGCTTAAGGTTTTCAAGTTTTATGATCCTTGGAATTTAATGTCTTCTTCAAATAATTTTCTTTGTTGTAAGGCTAAATACTATTCTACTATGTATTCATACTTTTTTTATCTGTTGGTGGACAGTGGGTTACTTTTACCTTATGGTTATGTGAATGATGCTGTTACGAACGTGGCTATTGAAAAATTGTTCAAGACCCAGTTTTCAGTTTCTGTGTGTGTGTATGTGGAAGTGGACCTGCTGGAGCATATGGTAGTTCCACTTTTAATTTTTTGAGGAACATTGTACTGTTTTCCATGATGACTTGAGCGTTTACATTACCAGCAGCAGGGCCCATCAATTTTAATTTCTCCCCATCTTCACTAGCACTTGTCATTATCTGAGTTTTTCTAATGGGTGTCAAGTGGTATCATATTGTAGTTTTGACTTGCATTTCTTTAATGATTAATGGTGCTAAGCATGTTTTCATGTGCTTAATGGCCATTTGTATGTCTTTGAAGAAATATTTACCCAGTAGATCCTTTGCTCCTTTTTTTTTTTTTTTTTTTGAGACAGGGTCTCGCTTTGTGGTTCAGGCTGGCCCTGAGCTCAGCCTCAAACTCACATCACAATCCTCCTGCCTCTGCCTCCCGAGTGCTGGGATTACAGGTGTGAGCCACCACTCCCGGCACTGTGGTATGTGGTACTGGTTACTGCTGGGTGTGGGTCTCCACGCCCAGTGTTGTTATGTGGTTACCTGGGAATCGAACCTGGGTCCTTGTGCTTGCGAGACAGGCGCCGGAACCACTGAGCTAACTCCCCGGCCCCCTTTGCTCCTTTTTTAAATAGGGTGTTCAGGGGCTGGGGATTTAGCTCAGTGGATCCAGGGTCTGCCTGGCAAGCACAAGGTCCTGAGTTTGATTCCCAGCAACCACATACCACAGTGCTGGGCATGGTGGCTCATGCCTGTAATCCCAGCACTCAGAAGGCAGAGGCAGGAGGATTGCTGTGAGTTCAGGGCTGGCCTGGGTTACATAGTGAGTTTGGGGCCAGCCTGAACTACAAAGTGAGACCTTGTCTCAAAATAAATAAATAGATAAAATTTGGTGTTCAGAGTTTCTCATTACTCTAAGAGTTCTTTGTATATTCTATATATGAATCTCTTGGAAGTATATGATTTGCAAATATGTTGTTCCACATTGAGGCTTCCCAGAATAACAGAATAGGAGCTAAGAAAGGCCCTCTCAGCACCATACCAAAACAAATTAGAGGTAGGGCCGGGGAGTTAGCTCAGTGGTTCCGGCGCCTGTCTCGCAAGCGCAAGGACCCGGGTTCGATTCCCCGGTAACCACATAACAATACTGGGTGTGGAGACCCACACCCAGCAGCAACCAGTACCACATACCACAGTGCTGGGCGTGGTGGTTCACGCCTGTCATCCCAGCACTCGGGAGGCAGAGGCAGGAGGATTGTGATGTGAGTTTGAGGCTGAGCTCAGGGCCAGCCTGAACCACAAAGCGAGACCCTGTCTCCAAAAACCTAAAAAACAAAAAACAAAAAACAAAAAAAAACAAAACAAAACAAATTAGAGGTAGTTATGACTACTCCAAAATAAGTTGCGGCTATGATTAAAAATAACATAAATCAATTGAAAAGACAAATGACACAGGGAAATATTTTTAACATAGAGCAGGTAAAATGCAATAAGCCAAAGGAAAAAAAACCAATAAAATCAAACAGAGTAAAAGATAAATGTAGCTATACAAGAAGAAACATACTGTGAAACGTCTTGTGCAAGCAAAATGAAATCTTGCCTTCCCTAAGTTCTCTGAGTCCAGGAAAACACACTTGGAACCCTTTCCAATTCCACATTAATGAACTGCTGAGCATTTGTGGAAGTTGCTGACTGTTTAATGTACTTTACCCCTGATTTTTGTGCTGCTGTCTGAAGACTCACCACAACCTTTACAGAAATGACAGCCCTGGAAGAAAATTATTAGTTTTCTGTCATGAACACACCAATTATGAATCGAGTAGCCTCAGTAATTGTGCAGTGTTTGGCTGTAATGACCTGTCGTGTTTTTTTATTTGATGAGCAATTCCTTCTGAGGGCCTCTTATTTTTTACAAATGAACATCCTCCTCTTATAAATGCTATTATCTCCAAGTCTTCAATTCACTGATACTTAAACACAAATTAAAATATCAAGATACCATTTTCAATGATTAAATGGGTAGTTTTATTTTTCTAAGACATTGCTTCACGTCAGATAAATAAGCACTAAACTGGATGCATCTATAGGATCAGTAGGTAATTTGGTCATATTTATACAGAACTTTGAAATATACTCTTTAAGTCCTATAATTCTACTGCTAGCAAATGAACTAATGGTATAATTAGATAATATATCCCAAAATTAAAATACTAAAAATGCCATCAGTTTATAAGTGATTAAATAAGGAT
>PVIR01023299.1:0-27165 GCA_004026965.1 Petromus typicus | reverse complement strand
TGTTAAAAACTATTATCACTACAGATCTGGATTTAAAGTGGAGCATATGTTTTAGTCCTGGTCAGTCAGAGCTAAGTGTTTCACATACTGGTTCATTAATCAGTATGAAGATGTAAATGATTTCTACAGTATATGGTAGATATTGTAAAATAGAAACTATTCAAAAAGAAAAGGGTAGGGGTTAGTAATGTGGAGAAAGAAAACAATATGATGTTAAAAAAGAAAGAAAGTATATGTATATAAGTGCTTGGGAGGTTGTAGGGTGGGCAGGAGAATGTGTAAAAATAAGAATTAACTCACATCATATATTGGTGCAAATTCCCAATATTGAGTGTGATCATGATGGTTATTTAAAATACAACAATAAAGAATTCAATTTTAAAATCAAGATAAATATCTAAAAAACTACAGTGAACACGGAACCTAAACTGACCCAATAGAGAAATTAACATATTGAGTTTACTTGTGAGTATAAAGTAGGGGAGGGGACTGAGACAGAGGTGGGTAATCAATGGGAACTGAGGTAAGAGAGTGAAATAGGACCATGAAGCAAGAATTACCTTTCTTGTGCAACCTGGAAAGTGGCCCACCACAGATGCAGAACCCTCTACCAATTTCCAGAGTTCAGAGGAAATTCTAATGCAAAGTAACCAGTCTCTTTCTAAGGTGCCAGTTTATTGTAAACAGTATGTGGAAGAACTGGGTCAGGGAGCCTGGATCTTTTTCATTTTGTTTTGTTTTTGGTACCTGAAATCAAACTTAGGACTTTTGCCTTGAGAGGTAGACACTGGACCCACTGAACTAAATCACCAATCCTAGAGCCTGAGTTTCAATTAGTCATTTTTTTTTTCTTAACTTCACAGAATCACCTATCATGGGTGTCCTCTGAATGCTTAAGCAATGTGTGTGCCCTGATTACCTGAAAGTAAGAGTCTCTAGCTTGAGATGCCTTGGTGGATGTGTTTCTCTCGTTTCCAATAAAAATTCTCTGAACTTCTCCTTTTGGTTTGGAATTTCATTCTTTAGCCTTTCAAGACCCAGGATCTGAGTACATATAACAGCACTGACGTGAGTAAAGGCTCTGCAGAGAGTGCTCCAAATTTGAGAAGAGAGGAGGGTGAGGCAGAACAGGCAGGGGAAGAAGATCTGACCTGTTCATTACAGAATCCCAGGACACATGCACAGAACAGCTCCCCAAACCCTCCCCAGTGGACTTCTTTTAAGAAGCTGGACCAGACCTGACGTCAGCCTCAGGAGGGCACAATACAAAATGTGCAGAGCATTGAGTTTCTGCTGCTGTGTTCCTCTGGGCCAGGCTGCCCATCCTCACATGGTGGGTGCACTTTTTTCCCCACTTTTGCAGAGTTTGTTTCTTTGCTTACCTTTAATAAAACCCACCCCCCCACTCCTAACAGCACTGAGAAACAGTGCTTCAGGGAAACATGCTGGTTTAGTTTGTAGGTTCACAGTCAGATCAACATAACAAAAGGCTCAGATAAAAGAAAATAGTGGAATCTAGGTGATGGTATAATTCCAGCACCTAAGTCAGATGTAGAGATGTGTGTGTGTGTGTGTGTGTGTGTGTGAGAGAGAGAGAGAGAGAGAGAGAGAGAGAGAAACAGAGAGACAGAGAGACAGACTAATCCTTCCTCCCAGGAAGGAGGCTGTTACCTTAGTAGACTGGACTTGGTTCACCTCACTACTTTTGTTTTGAATGGAAGTTGGCAAAATTTAGAAATACAACATTTTCCTTTGAACTTAGTTTCCTGCCAGCCAGTCAAATAACCAAGTAACTAAATTCCTTTAAAGTCTAAGCACAAAACCATTTGTTCAAAACAAGTTCCTATGCTCTGCCTATCTCCATGAGGCTAAAACAAAGTGTGCTGAATATTTATTTCTAATAAAGACTTCCCCAGGATCCACCTCTTGGCCATGATTTTATTCTTCCACTTGAGGCAAAATAACTCAGGTTTATATAAAGTTAACTGTGTCGTAAAGTGTGGAAATCTAAGGATTCTAGCTTTTACAAGTCCTATGTTCAAAATAGTGTCTGGCTGGGCATGGTGGCACAAATGTATAATCTAGGCACTTAGAAACCTGAGGCAGGAATATAACTAAAGTTTCAGGGCAGCTTGGCAAGACCATGTCTCAAAAAACAAGAGAGATAGAAGAGAGAGAGAGAGAGGGAGGGAGGGAGAGAGAGAGAGAGAAAGAGGGAAGGAGAATCTAATCTATATCCTTATACTATGATAGGAAGTCTTTTTACCTGACTGAGTGAGAAGTCCTTTAAGATCCACTGTTTATCTTTTCTTATCTGGCTAATTTTGTATGTATTCTTCCTACACTTATTTTGTTGATGTTCTCTTTGATGCTATAAAATTTATAGATTTTAGAATTATTCCACCTCTTTATCTTGAAAAATTATTTGTGATAATAGTGATAAATAATACTCAATTTTACACTTAAAAGATATGTTGTTTTTACTCATAATATTAAATCTGAAATTTATTTTCAGTTATTCTGTGGGATTTTTGTATATGTGTGAAATCAGGAACCCATTTTATTTTTAATCCATGTAAATCTAATTGTGAAAATATTATTTATTCATAATGCCATTATATCCGCAGAAGTCAATGACACAATATCTGTCACACTTGTATTTTTGAGCTTAAGAAAAAGACATGAAGTGAAGTGCTGTCTCTGCATGACTCACAACTGTAAACACATTGAAAATATGTTTATCGTTGGTGTAATTAGTGAGGATGAAATTGAAATGGAGTAGTTTGCGGCCATCATCCAACATGTTGTCATCAAAAAAAGATGTTCATGTAAAAACACAGACACATGAACAGCATGTTATGTGAAGTCAAAAAATAGAAGAAAAACATCTACAGACCAAGGAAAACCAAGATTTCCAGAAAAGCACAAGACACCAGAAAAAGCCAGGAAAAGTATTCCTATATAAGTTTCAAGAGAAGTGTAGGCCTTCCAAAACCTTAGTTAGAGACTTGTAGCCTCAAGAACGGTGTGACATAGGGGCTGGGGTTGTAGCCCAGGATGCTTCTATCTGTCTGGCAAGTACAAGGTCCTGAGTTCAATTTCCAGCTCTTCAAAAAATAAGAAAAAGATGGGGTGATAGATTCTTATGATGTCTCTAAGAAACTAATACACTTGTTAGTATATTATTTGTGAATTTCTAGTTTTTCTGTCTTGTTCATTGACCTACTTAGTATTTTCACATGAATAAAACAGTGGATGACCTATTATAACCTTACAGTATTTTGCTCAAATATGTGGACAAGTTTACAATGCCTTTTTTCTTTAAGAGGAAAATTTGAGTGTTTTTGGTCCTTGAGGATTTTCTATAAGTTGTAAGATTACTTTGTCAAGGCCTAAAGAAATTTTAAAACAGACTTCATGGGCTCAATAAAAATATTTGGTAGAATCCAAAATTGTACAACAAATCTTCAGCACTAAGAAAATAATTATCTCTATTACAGCTTCCTTAACATTCCCCTGCATTTTAATCTAAAATGATTTCAGTAAGTTTTATCATCTTTACTTCTATGCACTTCTAAAAATGGTGCTAAATTCTAATTTTTGTTTTATTATTGATATATATGAATTATAGAATTATAGTTGAGTTTTACACATTAATTTTATATCTTAAATTATTATAATATATTTAAATTAAATTATTTTCTTCTGATGTTATTTGGATTGTCTCTAAGATATTTATATCATTTGTAACAATGGGCAAAAGGTATATTTTTTTCTAATTCATCTACTTTTCCTTTTCTTCCACTTTTTTATTGCCCCAGGTAACACTTTCATAAAATATTTCATGGATTCCAGATGAATAATCATTCTTAATTTCAAATCTCTATAAGAAAATATTCAAAATATTATCATATAAAAAGAAACTTATTTTAAGTTGCACGGGAAAACCTTTTTCCAATTAAGACCTTGTTTATTTATAATTTTTTTAGGTGTTTTACTGTGAATCAATGTATATTTTTTTCAGAAAAGATGAGTTTTTTTCAAATTTTTCTCCCAAAATTAAAACAGCGTCTTTCTTCTGTTCCCTATAGTTATTTTCAAACTAAATGCCTTAAAGTATTGAAGCCAATGTTAATTTCTAATCTTTATTTTATGGTTTGAGGATCATTTTGATAACTGAAATTTTAGGAGATATGTTTATGATAATTACTTTCTTATTTTCCATTTTTAACTTTTCTTTTGTACTCCATAACTGCTGATTGCAAATTGACAATTTTCTTTGAGAAACTATAGGATTAAATTCTTTGAGATTTAAAATGAAAGTTTATCATCTCAAAATAACTTGGACAAGTCATAAGGCTAGCAATACCTCCAATTAAAATTGATTAATAAGATAAATGGGGGCATTTTGTTTTTTCTCGTGGAAAACGTTAATTAGGGAGTTATGTGACTTATTTTGGTCAATAAAATCTAAGTAAATATGATATCCCTTCTGAGTGGAAGCTTTCAGGAAAAAAAAATACCAATCTCATAGTCACACTTTATCTTGTTACAGTAACCGGAAGAGTTTCAGATTGATCCTGCTGCCGGAGACAGCATCCCAGTGGGAAGACAATGTGGACACGAACAGCAATGGATCTGAAATGCTTATGAAGCATAAGAAACATGTTTCTTATCATGGAAGCCACAATGTATGAGTTCACTTCATTTTAAGCTATAGTCTTGACTATCTTGGCTGCTCTGGTAAGTAAGTATGTGGACGCCCAGTCATGACTGTTATTCTTTGAAATGAGAGCTACCTTCTGCCATGTTCCAGAATGTTCCCACCTAAGTACAGTCGTCCACGAGCAGAGTGCTCCCTGCTTGTGTCTTGAGATTGTGGCATACAATGGAATTAATGGTTCCTGCTGATAGACTTCGGACTTTTGAATCTTATAGTGCTTGAGAGCTACCAAGTCTGGAGTCAAGAATGTTTCTGAACTTTGCATTCATAAGGCACAAGAATAAAACACAGGAAAAAAATATTTTTCTATGAAACAAATATATAATATCATATATTTTCCACCATTTCACCTAATGCATCCTTAAAGCTGAGGATCATCCATGAGGAATAATGCTCACCATATAAAACATTCACTTTTCTCCACATATCTCATTTCACAACACAATGCTTTTTAAATACTTAATTTTGATGATAGTCTTCAGAAAAAGTCTCTACATAAAAATAAGCATAAAATATATAGATCAGCATATTTTATCCTCAAGACATAAATGATATTTCTGTTTCTCTTCTCTTTACTTTTGACTGTGGCCTCTTCCTTTGTGTGCACAAAGATGGTGAAAAAAAAATCTGTCAATATAGATAATACAATTTTTATTCTTTTGTCAGTGCCATGGCCTGCCCTTGATAAAAGGTGTACAATACCTAGACTCTAAAAGCCTGTGCCAGTCTATGATCTCTATTCAGGTCAGTGTCAGGGGAACTTTATCCAGATGGGTGCTTTGAATTCCAACAGGCACGTTGGCCCTGAGCCAGTACAACTCTATAGGGCTGCACCGTTCAGTATAATCACCAGCGGCAGTATCACAGTGGCTGTGTGCAGATGCTGTCGACTGTCACTCATTTCCAAGACCATTTTTCCAATCTGGCTTTTGTTAACAACAACAACAACAACAACAACAACAAAATGCAATTCTTTATCTGCTATTAAATGTATGTGAAAAGTAACAAATGGCTATACTGCTAAAATGGGAGAGTTGGATTTTAGAATGCTTATTTCAGGGCCAGTATTAGAAAAAGGTAATTTAGTGAGGTAATTTAATTTACTATTTCTTTGACTTTAGTCTGTTTTATTGGGGTTATTAACCTAAAACCCAGTAAACTCCAAAAATTCCTAAATAAATAATCTAATGTGAATATTTTCAGCTGTATATAAATAAATCATGGAAAAAATTTATATACAGCTATTTATTAGATAGTTAAAAGATATTACAAATAGAAATGAAAGGGAAAAAAAAAACTAAACAGAAACAAAGTGAATGTCTAGGCCCAGAATTTTAAGTGTAATATTGTGATGCAATGCTTTAAGGTATGTATTTTGCCCAGTTCTTTATTGTTACAAACAGCAAAAACAAAACAAAACAAAAAAACTAAACAACAAAAACAGCAATATATGTGTAGTTAAGTATTCTCAGTGTTTATTTGGAGTCTGGTATTGTAAAGGACAGTTGGTAACTGTACTGCTATAGATTCTGTGATGTCATTGTCACTGAAATGTTAAACTAAGCTAATCATCATGCATGATGTGAAGAAATAACTTCAACCTTTCCCATGTATTATTGAAAGTTATAAAAGTTACAGATATAAGAATAACTCAAATCTAAAGGAAAATATTTGTATGCTCTATTTTGTTATGGCAAAAATCTATTTATATATAAATACTTCATTATTATGTTCATATTTGTCAGTGGTTTTCAAGAACACCTAGTTTGAAGTTAAGATCAACATGAAGAGAATCTCCCTATATTTGATATTTGGTTTTCATGTTGGCAAACTAACTGCTTTCACATTTGCATGATAAAAGTACCCATAGCTTCAGGATAAAAAGGATGAGAAACGATGTAGTCAGTGAAATTTGGCTTTTTTCAGAATTGTTAACAGTATAAATAGTTTTCTAGATCTCTCTACAGTGATACAGCCCTTGATTGTCTGAAGCTAATTAATTTGTGTTAGGTTTGTTATTAAAGATCACAGAATATAAATCAAATCAGTAGGTAAATTACTAAGAAAAATCTTGAAAATAAATAGTATGTAACATACAAATATAAAAGTTATAAATCGTGGTGCCATATGGCCATTACTCAGCAACTGGCTGAGCAATCACAGTGAGAGAACTGTTTTTCTTCTTCTTGATTCTATCTCCATTATCTGACCTTGTTGTGGATAGTGCCAATGCCTTTAGCTAATATGTTTTCCACATCAGCAGAGGACCTCGTGCCATTCGCTGGTATGTCTGTCAACATGGAAACTAAGATTCATTTGGTTATCACTACTGACTTCATCAATGGACATTTCTGCTACTCTCCACATCACTATAGCTTTTGAGACATTTATTACCCTGTTCTGTCCTCAGGAGGCTGGAAAACAAGTGGAGGGAAGGGGCAGGAAAAGGACTAGAGATGTGGAATGCTGAGGTAAAGATAAGTCAGTTATACAGAAGTGCCTACATTGACAAGTGAAACCAACAAGCTTTTTCTGAGGTGTCACAGTGCCAATTCTCTACTACGCCTACTATTGTTCCACAGGATCAACCAAAGTTAAATGCAACTTTGCAAACAAAGCAACAGTTTTTTGTTTTTGTTTTTGTTTTTTTTGTTTTTTTTTCCTTTCTAGAATGAAAGAAAAGAAGGCTGAACACTTGGCAAGACATCAGAGCCCAAAGGGCAGAATAGATAAGGAAAATTCATGGTTTGTTTTTAAAAACAATAGTCAAATTAATTTTAGTTACTTATTATAAAACTTTATTATATAGCTAAAGAGTCAATGGGTATTAATAACCTAATATCTTTATTAATTTATGTACATCTATAAAATAAAAAAGAAAAGGATTGCAACTGTATTTACACAGTAAAGCAATGAAAACAAATGTACAATAATGAAATACTAATGTACTTAGTAAATTCAGAGAAAGAGGTCATTGATACCTTGAATAACTGTGAAATAATAAATCAGAGAAATCTTGAAGAGGTATTAGAAATTCATAACCTATAAGACATAGATTGAAGTGGACTTCATGGACCTTTCTAGTTGCTGTTGTTATGTCCCCAGTCCAGCAATGTTTGGAGTTGGAGACTTTAGAGAATGATTCCATCATGAATGTTCTGATTTCCTGAATAGATTAAGTGATTGATGGACCCACTTAATGGTTTTGAGGAGAGAGACTGTTATAAAAGTTAGTCACTGTATCACAGCTCACTTGTTACCATAGGGTAAAACTCTGTCTTGTGTAAAGTGAGCACCCACAAGATCCCTCTGCCATCACATTCTACCTTATCATAGACCAAAAAGTTTTCCAACTATGGATAGGGACCTTCAAAACTGTGAGGCTAAATTTAAACCTTTCTTCAGTTAAGTTGTTTATCTCAGTTATTTTGTCACAATCATGGAAAACTTACTAATTCATATCTTAAGGTAGAAGTTAGAAAACATGACCATCATAAAGTTATCTAATGAGCCTTCTCTAAATAGACTTTAGACCTCAACACTCCAAAAGTTTCTTGTTTCAAGGAGCTTGCAATTAAAATAAAAGAGATACAGGGCCGGGGATTTAGCTCAGTGGTTCCAGCATCTGTCTGGAAAGTGCAAGGACCCAGGTTCGATCCTCAGTAACCACATACAATACTGGGCATGGAGACTCATGCCCAGCAGCAACCAGTACCACATATCACACTGCCTGGTGTGGTGGCTCACGCCTGTAATCCCAGCACTCCGGAGGCAGAGGCAGGAGGATTGCTGTGATGTGAGTTTGAGGCTGAGCTCAGGGCCAGCCTGAACTACAAAGCGAGACCCTGTCTCAAAAAACCTAAAATAAATAAATAAATAAATAAAAATAAAGTAAAATAAAACCAAAGAGATACATAAATATTTACAGACATACACACAAATATACACATGCATGATGTTAAGATAGAGATTTTTAGGCATATTAAAGTAAGTTAATTTAATTAGTTTTCAATTAATTCATTCAAATTTATATGTGTGCAAACTGTTACTAAGAAGAGGAAGTGTGTAGGGTGTGTATAGTAACAATTTGTACGACAGTTACTACATTTTATATTTCATTCATCTGTCATCAAATTCAGAGTGGACTACATTAGTTTGTCAGGGTCCTGTAAGAAATAATAGAAAAGGATGAGTTTAAACAACAAAATTCATGTTGTCACTCTTCTGGAGCCTGGAAGCCAAGATTTTGACGTTGGCATAGACGGTTTCAATTTTGTCTTTCATCTTCCATCTTGGTTGTAGCTTTGTCTCCTCTCTGTGGCTTTTTGTGTTCTAATGGTCTCTTTTTATAAAGATAAAAGTTACATTGGACTAGGGCTTACCATGATGACCATATGTAAACTTAATTTCATCTTTAAAGACCCTCTCTTCAAGTGCAGCCACGTTCTGAGGAACTAGTTATTGGTACTTCAACATACTAATTTGGTGCAGACAAAATTAAGCCCACAATTGAATCTAAAAAAAAATAGGTTAAATTATTAACTTAATGGTACACTGCTACTTACTTCATTGTAGACCAAAGAATAAAATTTACTTCTTTGTATCCTGAATATCTGTACCTTTAAGAAGTGCATAGCCCTAATCATTTTAAGGAGTGTATTAGTAATGTAAAGTGCTTTCTTGATTTGTTGAAAAAAATACTTATACAATCTCAAAATATGTTGTCAATGCATATCATTCATGCATTAAATAAATATATGCATGATAATTTCCCCTAAGTACTTGGTATACTTAGAAAAAGAAATATTAATTATTGATACACAGAAATATAAATGGTGTAATTGGTGTACGGATAAGACTTTAAGTGGTAAAAATTTCTGAATCTGAAGGATTGAGTGAGAGCTGTTTAGGAGTGAAGACATGTTTAAAAGGACTGATATTTGAACACTGTAGGGAAAGCACATCAATTCATTTAGCTAATTGGAAAGGTCGTTGTAAGAGAGACATAGCTCCAATTGCATATTCGAGATGAACATGTAGAAATATAATTAATCCTAATATATTTTATTAACTGTGTTTGAAATGAAATGCTAAAATTAGTTATTTTAAAGGATGATAATTAAAAGTTAAGGAATGCAACTAAATGTACTTTACGTTCTAGTACAGGTTTTGATTACATTAAGAGGGCAATTTATTTCAAGGAAGAGTTTTAATGGGCAAAGAATGAAAACATGTTTTCACACATATTACAGTATACCTACAAGTATAAATTGATTCCAAGTGTACAACTTCAGGTATATTGAAATGGTATCAGTGAAGTAGAAACCAAAACATAAATATTTAAAGTAAATGTAGCAATCACAACTGTAGACCCTAGAGTTTTATTTCCTGCTATAAGATGGTAACCTATTTTAGCTCAATGTTTTCATTTCCCAGAAAAGTGGACTATAAAATATATCACTAGGGTCAGGGATTTAGCTCAGTGGTTCCAGCATCACTTCACAAACATAAGGTCTGGATTTTGGTCCCCAGTACCAAAAATAAATAAAATAAATACAGAAAGAAAAAGTATCGCTAATAATAATGATTAAACAGGCATTTCATGGGATTGGTGGTGAAGCTTGGTAGTAGAATGCATCCCATATGCAAGGTTATAAATTCAAATTTAAGAAAGCATTACATTTAAAATAATAGGATATTTTATATCAGCATATGTTCATTCAACAGGAGAGTATAGCAATTTTATATTTATTTTAAACAACATGTAGAAGAGAAAGATGGCCAAGATTATACAGAGAGATTAGCAAGAGTTTGGTTCTTATGTACCAGTATCCCTCGAAGGTTCAGCTGTTAAATTCTTGTTCTTGGCGATAACAGTACTGTTAGTTGTGCAGTCTTTCTGAGGTTGGACTCATGAGAGATATCTTTATCACTGGGGACATGACCAGAAGGAGATCATGGAACCCCAGTACACTCTTTCCTCTCTTTTGCTTCCTCTTTATGAAGTTAAAGTGTTGTTTCTGCTATGTGTTCTTGCCATATTTGGCATCTCTGTCTCAGACCCCAAATTATAGGACCAACCAATCATGGAACGGATCCTCCAAAACTATGAGCCAAAAATAAATAAATAAATAAATAAATAAATAAATAAATAAATAAATTTATCTGAGTTTATCATTTCAGGCATTTGAATATAATAATTTGATAAACATGGAGATAAAAATTGATATTTTAAAAATAATTGTTTTGCAACTGAGGAAGTAGAGAAAAAAATCAGTAAAGTCTTAAAGCGTTTGGATAATTCAACCAATCAAATTAAACAAAGTGTTATTTGTAATCACACAC
The DNA here is from genome assembly GCA_004026965.1 of Petromus typicus. Lineage (NCBI taxonomy): Eukaryota > Metazoa > Chordata > Mammalia > Rodentia > Petromuridae > Petromus > Petromus typicus. The sequence goes on along the minus strand of PVIR01023299.1, from coordinate 16,097 downwards.
TCTTCATTTAATGATCAAGTTCCATTATTGTTACTGGGTTGTTAAGTTAATTAGTGGCTAAGGGGGACATTGCATATAGTATGTACATTATAATACTCAGAACAAAGGCATGGTCAAAGGAAACTAACTTGATGACCTTGCTATTACTTGCTTATGTTTTACATGCAGCACTGTGATGTATAACAGCATAAAATTGTAGTATTATACACCCTACAGAACAATCAGCAAAAATTATAGCAGTATATAAACAATGTGTGGTGTGTGAAAAAAAGATATGAGGGCTCTATAAACAAGATCTACAGAACTGACTGAACAACAACACAAAATACAGATTATAATTCTGCGAAAAGCTTGTAAGTTTGGACAGCATGGTGCCTTGGTCATAAGCCTGAACAACCATTAAACAGATGGGTCTTTAAACAAAGAATATCTATAACTTGACAATTGTAGAATACTGATTCCAAATACACAAAAGTAAACCATATGGTGACCCATAATGCTAGCCTCAATGTGCTAGTTAAATTTTATTTTGACAGTTTCACTGGGAATTTGGAAGCTACCTAAGGAATGATGTAATACATTTATGGATGTTCCTGAAGGTGTCCTGGAGGGTAACTTTGGATACTCTATAAGGTCCCTAGTTCTTTCCCCTCTGGCACTGTTTCCCTGATTGGCTCCCTGGACAAAATGAAATAAACACCACACTCTTTGGCCATGGTGTCATTGCCTTGGACTAGATGATCAGGGATTAAATTCCTTAAGAATAATTAAAAAAAAAAAAAAAGCTAAAGTAAACCTCTCCTCTTCTATGGTATATGTTGGACTTGTTCCACCAATTAGAAATCTGACTATATAAATATTGGCATCAGAGAAATGAAGATGCTGAGGCTGTCTATGACTGCATTGTTCAGAAGCTTTTGGAATTGGTTTGTGGGAGGAATTTCCAAAGGTTTGCGTATGTGAGTCAGAGAAGAGTTAGAACACTTTATCAGAGGTTGATGGGAGATTCTAGTCAAACCTTGGAAGACTAGAAGCTGTTAGAAATTCAGGCAGTAAAACCAAACTCACAAGAGTTCAATTGTAAACTAGGACTCCACTAGAAACTGGACTAAAAGCTACATATGTTACATCTCGACAAGAAACTTGTCTACATTTTGTCCATGCCCTAAGAGTTGTTTGAAGCTACATTTAAAGTATTAAATGTTTGAAGCTACATTTAAGTATACAGAGGTGCAACATCAATATAATATAAAACACATTCTAGTTCATCAGTATATACATAGAATTCTGAATAAAAAGGTTATAGCTCTGTGTTAGGTATATCCATCTATAATGAATGAAATCAAGTAGCATTGTTAATGAGGGACTATTTCACAGATAACACTATATAAAATTTTACCCAAATATACTCAGACATTTTATATAATATTGTAAATTTTAGTTTAGAATAGATGGAGTAGAAGTAGCTCATGTGTATTTCAATGAAAAAGGGGAAATGAAGTGTCTTTTATTTTTGTGATTAACTGAAAGAAATATAAGTATGTTGCATTTTGCTTATCCTTATTCTAAGGAAAATGTAATGGGAAATAATAGTAGAGAAGTACACTACGTGATGAAATTTCACTTATTTATATTTTATTCTAGTGATATTCTAAGAGACAGGAAAGTACTAATCTGATTGATTAGTAAATTAAAAATATATTAAAGATTCTTTGTGTTTATCTGGATTCCTTTCCATTATAATCCCTGCCATGGATTAGAGAAAACTAGTACTGATTTGACAATGTGAGTTTACAGTTGGTCAAGTACCACTCACTCTTCTTTCTCAATTCCTCTATACATACGGTGAAAGGATAAACACTACAAATCACATTTCCTAAATTAGATGAAATCTAATTTCTTAACCAGAATATGTGTAGAGTTAAATAGTTACATCTTAACTCACAAACTGTAGTGGCCTCTTGTGAAATTGTTTGAATTCTATGTATTTTTCTAAATGAGGTGCAACATCATTTCTATATATATATATAGAATCTATATATTCTATATATAGATATAGAATAAAAATCTGAAAAGCTGGAGAAAATGCTAATAACTTGCTAAAACAGAATATTTAGAAGGCCAATATCAAGGACAGCAATGGGAAAGAAAATTAAAAAGTAGATTTTGGAAAAAGATGAAGTATTTCCAGTTAGATTAGCCTTGAAGTTTTTAGTATGCAATCAATGGAGATGTTTAGCAGGCTTCAGCCAGATCAGGAGAATGGGAGATGAGATTCAAACCTACAAAATTTCCTCAATAGCAGGTAAAGTAAAAGATAAAGATCCAGAAATGGAGATGTAATGTTGATGAGAGAGTAGAAAAATGAAGACACACGTTTCAAATATCATATGGACTCACTTATGTGAGAGGCTGAAAGTGTAAATAGGATCAAAATGTACAATAGGTATTGGGGTGTGGCCAGAACATGTTGGAATGAAACAAGAAATAAGGAATACAGCAAGGGTAAAGAGAGACAAGAAAAAATAAAGAGGGGTAGAAGGGAATGAGAAAAAAGAAGCAAGATGTAACATGTAGAGGTACAACTTCCCTACTTGGGATGTTATCATTGTACATATATATACAATACTGATAGAATATATATATATATATATATATATATATATATATATATTGGTATATATATACATATATATATATATGGTATACACATATATATATATATATATATATATATATATATATATATATATGGAGGAAGAAATAAAATTCCAAGTACTATGCTGTCCCCAAACCTTTGTCACATTGAGAGAGATAATCAAGAAGCTGAGATCGATTACATACACTTAATGCTTTTAACTGGTATAATAGGCTGGAGCAGAAAATCTGTCATAGGACTTAGCAAAGTGTAGCCTGTTGGTGATATTTTAAAGAAAATTTTCTATAGAACAGTAAAAGTGGATAGGTGTTTAGTATAAGTTCAAAAAAAAGGAAAGTGGGGAAACTGTAAGATAATCCTAGAAATTGTTTGAGGAACTTTTACAGACAGGGAGAAAGAAAGCAGGAGAAGTTAGGTCAAGAGAAGTTTGCTCTTAGTCTCATTGCTATCACTGTGGCTTAATGGATTTTGTGCAACCTAATTAACCCTTTGTCTACATACCAGTGGACGATCATTGGAAAAGCAAAGCATGATGAAAGTGGAGAAGAAATTATTGCTGAACCACTATCATTGAATAAAAGAATATAACATCAAAAGAGAGATTAATATTTAGATAACATTATCTTACAGGAACAGACCTTTAGTAAACATATTTGTAGTTAAGAAGTCAGATAATAAAGTCTATAAATGCTTTCTTTTCATTGGCTTCTTAATTTTTAATAAAATGGGAAACAACCATCAGCTGAGAATCAGATTTTAATTGTCTTTATCCTTCCATTGACAGATATCTAGTTATCCCCAGGGTGTATTGCAAAGTGTACTGTTACAAACGTGAGTATGGACATGTCAGTGTAGTATAATGGTTTTAATTCTTTAGGAAATATATACAGTGGGAGTATGATGAGTCTGCTAGTGTTTTCCATAAACAAAATATTAAATACACAGCACTTAATTTTATCAAGAAAGTTTTCTATAATGACAATTACAGAGCTCTGACACAAAAACATCAGAAAATGGAAAGACATACCTTGTTCTTGGACTATAAAAACTAATACTGTTAAAGTACTATATTACCAAAAGTGATCTACAGGTTCAATGCAGTTTCAATTAAAAATGCCAACAGTGTTCACTTGTTGTTCCAAAATATTGCTGAAATGCATATGGAATCACAAAAATAAAAATCTCAAGCAATCTTTAGTAAGAAGAACAAAACAGTAACAAAACAGACATGTAGACCAATGTAACAGAACAGAAGACACAGAAACAACCTTGTGTACAGCCATGTGACTTTTGAGAAAATAGACAAAAACCATATTAGAGAAAAGGTAGCTTTTTTTAAACGAAAGGTACTGGGAAAACTTGATATCCATATGCAGCAAGTAGATTGAATGTAGACCCTACCTGTCTCTATACTAATAGCAACACAAAAGGATTAAATGCCTAAATGTGAAGACTGACACCCTGAAATTACTAGGAGATATGCCTAGAGCAGACACTTGTAGCCAGAGGCGTGAGGCATCATTTTAAAAAACCCTCATAGCTCAGTGTTTCCGGCACCTGTCCCCTGGTAACCACATAACAATACTGGGTGTGGAGACCCACACCCAGCAGCAACCAGTACCACATACCACAGTGCCGGGCGTGGTGGCTCACGCCTGTAATCCCAGCACTCGGGAGGCAGAGGCAGGAGGATTGTTGTGATGTGAGTTTGAGGCAGAGCTCAGGGCCAGCCTGAACTACAAAGTGAGACCCTGTCTCAAAAAAAAAAAAAAAAAAAAAAAAGCAAAACAAAACAAAAAAAAAAACCCCTCAAAACACTCCAATAGTATAGCAAATAAAAAAATTTAAAAACTCATGCATGATAAGCCAAAAACCAAAAGAGTGAAGAGACAGCCCAGAGAGCAGCGACCATCATTAAGAGTATGGAAAAAAATAAGCGTGCTGGGGAGCAAGAACTCTCACAGGGCTGGGAAAGGAAGATACTGCAGCTCTGGATCCTTCTCAATCTTCACCTTCCTGGCATTGTCCTTTTCGTTTTGCCTTTCACTCTCCTCTTACATTTTTCTCCTAATTTGATTCCTACTGATTAGTGCTGGATTGAGTGACTTAATGTAAGTGACCTGTAAAAATCTATAAAATTGTAGCAAGAGTTCTGAGAAGATTAAATGAGATGTAGGGGGGTGAATCCTCAAACTCAGCACCTGACGATAGCACACATTAGTCATCTTCCTCTTTTCCCTACCTAGTCTTCCTGTGAAATTTCTATGTGTGACCATTCTCTATTTCTTTCTCTTAGATCAGTAGCTTTTGTGGACAACTCAATTACTTGAGGAGCTTGTTATTAAAGGTGAATGATTCTTCAATCAGTATTCCCTGTTCTGTAATTGAAATAATCTCCATGACTCTACAATATGTTCGCTTTCAAATACCAGTCATCTTGACAGAAAAAGTCAAATTAATGAAATCATTTTACCTTATTCAAACCATCTCTTTCTCTTTAAAACATTGTCCTTCTGTGGCATCTTCACACTCAGTAACTCAAGCTAAGGAATTTAGGTAACAGTCCTAAACATGTGACTACCTTAGTTAAAAATACAGCAAACTTGATAGCAATAGCATAGCTAACTTCCACTGTTAGAGAAGTTAAACTGTCATTCAGATAAACTTGATGTGTCCAAGTAAATCAGCTACTGAATTAAATGCAAATACCAAAGCGGTACCTCCCTGAAGTGCAGAAATAACTCATTCAACCCGTTATAGTTTAGAAGAAAAGCTGTCTCTCCAAGGGCAGAAAAAAAAAAATAATAATGTCAGGATCAAAGCAGATATCCTGGTGCAATGAATGTCCAAATTCAAAGATATAAGACTACAGAACAGTGAATACCCTGAAAAGACAATTGTACATAATTTGGAGGTGTTCTCTCATTTGTTGTATAGATCGCGCAGTAAGGAGCGGCTTTGTGTACTTGAAACTGTCTGGACAATAGACTAGAGTCAAATGGGAATGTGTGCATACTCTAACTAGGATTCTTTTGATAAACCTGAGAAGGAAGATGGAAATTAGAAGGCAAATGAAAGGATCTTCTCCGTGCTCGGAATCATGGTTGAACAGAGCCTGTATGGCTTCCATTTGGATAATAGGGCTGTCTGTGCCCACCATTATTTACCCTCGGGGCAGCTGTATAGAAGACAAAGCCCCTGCATTCCTGCATGACTAACAAGCCTTTCTACCCCTTTTTCTAACAGCTCCTCATTCTTACACTCCAGCATAGGAGAAGTGTCACTCACAGACCTGGGAGCCACCTGCTGTCATGAGCAGTAGCCTTGAGCAGCGCCAATGTGTCCTCTGCATTCATTCAGGCAGGTGCTTCCTTCCTCTCAGGGCTCTGTCACTGAAGGAAAGTCATGCACGGTAAAATGTAGACGATTGGCCCTGTAATAGCGAGAGTGTTCAGAACATCCAAAGGACTGGATGCTTTCGAAGTTATTTTCTGTAAGAGCTCACGATGAAACGTAAAAACTGAAAGGGAAATTATAACCTGAAAACGAAGAGATGAAGGCAACGATCTTTTCAAGCAGTTACTTGCCGCTACACGGCATCGGTTGGTCTTACTTGTTTCTTTTTAATCCACCGAGAAAACTTAAAACATTCCATCAAAAAGACAAAATAGCCAAATGATTTTCTTTTCCTTTTATTTTTAAAAAAATTCTTCCCTTTGTTATTCCTTCTTTTGCTATCACTTAGAACACTATCATAATAAACCTCATCATTTATCTACACATATATGCTCCTATACACATTCATGAGGACATTTATATATCTACACGCCAGTATTTCATATGAACTCCACATACACAGGTACACAGATGCACTTTTATTCTGAAAAAAAATGTGTAATTTTTAGGGAAAGGAACTCTACAAAGTAAAATGCCACTCACGTTTATATTTGAATTAAAGGTGTAACTTGGGAACCAAAAGCAAGTGCTACCCATAGGGAAATAAAGAGAATGCACGTTTTGAAAATATGGAGATTAATAAGGTTATTTGGCGCTGTTCTTGAAGCAGAGGTGGGATCACAGAATGGTTCGGACTCAGTGCTGGATGGAGGAACTGTGAATGCACTGAACCATGTATGAAAGCTTGCAAGTAGGCAGAACTCAAAGAACAAGCAGGAGCTGCACCTGTGAACTACGAAGATCCTCTTATGCATTTATCCTCTTTAGTGACCTATGGTTCCTTTGATTTGATTTCCCTGTAGAAATTGTGAGGATTATTATGGTTCTAATCTGTGATAGGACATGAGCCTTAGGGCCATGACACCAAGTATTATGAATAACACTCCATGATGCTTTTTAGGTGTTATGTTCAAAATCTTTTTGGAAATAAACTTTCAGGATTTAAACCAACAGTAATTTTTATTTTACATGTGCAATGTTTTCACCTATTGCTACCATTTTCTGGGTTCTTTTCTGTTTTTCTAAATTAATCTTTTATGAAACAAAAGAATACCCATGAGATCACCCTTGTCATTCATCTTTACTGCTCCTTGACCATTTTTTTTTTCTTTGTGGTTCCAGGAATCAACATAGGGCCTTGTGCTTGCAAGATAGGTGCTATGCCACTAAGATAGATTCCCAGCCCTTCTACTACTCGTTGAGGTAGATGAACTCCTCCTTATTTGCTCATGTTTCGTATTCTGGTGAGGACCATGAAGGGCAGGTGATTACTAAAACACAAAAGTAATTGGTTTGGCACTGGTTGTCTGGACTGGAAAAGAGGGCCAGAAAGACATTGTCAAGGACTCTTGCTGCCTTTACTATTCTCTGGGTGTGTCCTGCTGCTTCTCTTCAGAGCTTCACGTTTGCCACCTTTGCTTTAAATACAGTAAATTATGGACAGAAATTTCTATAAAGTATATGCCGAATAAACCTTTCCACCAATCACTTTGCATGTTGGCTCTATTGTCTCAGCAACAAGACACACACAGCCATGGTATCACTGAAGTGATGTTGACAATCAACTGAGAATTGTTTGCTAAGTAGAAAAGTGAAATGTGGAGTTGGGAGGCTTGTGTTTCAGGAAGACAGAACAGCTACACATGCTTACACACACAGACATCCACAGCTGTGATAGCATGCAAGCAAGCATGTGAGTACTGTCTTCTCCTGTCAGGAAATATAAAATCTCCAGATCAGAATTAAGGATCCTTTTACTCAGACAAACATGTAATACCCTTTCCCACAGAATAATGTGATATGAGCCAGATGTTTCCAAGGCGCATGATGGTCACGGCATGAAAAGCAAACTCCAAAATGAGAGAATACAAGATGCTCAAAGTGAAAGAGAAAGTGTGTGTGTGTGTGTGTGTGTGTGTGTGTGTGTGTGTGTTGTGTGTGTGTGTGCGTGTGTTGTGTGTGTGTGTGTGTGAGTGTGTATCTCAACCACCTGGACTTTTTTTTTTCTGCTCCAGAGTGAGAGAGAAAGTGAGTGAGTGTGGGGGGTGCATCTTGGTTACAGATTGTAACAGATTATAAACAATCATTTTCCTGTTTGGGAAAGAGAAAGGTCCATGTCTTAGGTTGTATTCTAGGGAGGATGTACCTCCAATCACATTTGGTCTCCAGTCTTTTAGAAGGAACATCTACTATATCCTTCATCTAAGTTTGCATGATCTTCACTTAAAACCTTGAACTGTGTAGAAAACTTGTGAAGAGTTATCTCTTAACATGTACAACACGAAATTATTTGAATTGCTATTTTATTTAAGGAACACAGTATATTTTATTATTGACAGAAATTATCCACATGGTCCTTATTCCTTTTTGGAATAATACCTTCAAAACAGCAGGTGAAATGATTCTAATTTAAATCAGAGTTCATTTCCAATAATATCATAATATTTTATTTTTTCTGAAAGAAAATGAGTCAGTTGTACGGAGTAATCTACAATAAATTCCATTGGCCCAAATAGCACCTTCACACGTTTACACATAAATTGACTTTAAATTTAATTATTAATGTAATCACAGTTTTTTTCAAAATGCAAGAAATTTGAATAAAATGTGGTATCATTTTAACATATGTGAATATAAGAAAGTGAGAAAACCTAGGAGTAGGCCTTTACCGGTACTTAAACCTTATAAAATTTATATTAATGTTTATGCTTATTGAAAATACAGGTACAGACTGCTAACCTTAACTTCTTGATGCTCTTTCTTTGATACAGACTTGTTAGAAGGTGAGGATTAGAAGTTGGCTGCATCATCACAGGTATTTCAGAGACTTAAACCAAATGCTAAGAAAGAGGTGATGTTAGGAGTAAAAGACAAGTGGAATTATGGTGCTGAAAACTGGTAAATAGGAAAGAGATCTCAGATGGGGGCCTTGTAAGAGATAAGGTTAGAAATGAGAAGCCTTATCTCTGAGCAAGAAAGTAAAGAGCAAAAGCTTAATCTTCACACAGGTTAATAGGTTAATAGGTTAATCTTTTAACCTATTCTCTATTTTCCCTTCCTTAATCTATATAATATTTCTTTTTTTTATTTTTATTTATTTTTTTTTTTTTTGCTATGCTGACAGGCAATAAAACTTCTGTGAAAAGATGTGATGATAGATTCCCTTTCCATGTGACCTCAATGAGGTCTCAATCACATCTTCATTATGTAGATACAAGGACAAACTTGGATAGTAAATGTGTAGCTCATATGCTGAAAAAGTCCAGCTTCCTGATGTACTCATAAACCGCCCATCTCTGTCTCATTGTAAAAGCTGAATTTTGTTCTCTGGGATTCCATTTTCCCATATCTCTTACTGAAATCTCCAATTGGACTCAAGATTTTGTCACTTATTTTAATGAATGGTAATGAATACTAACTTTACAATAAAATTGTACATGAAATTCTTCAAAATGTTGATGTCTGAGCCCACAGACAGAACAATTAGATCAAAATTTATTGTGTACTATCCTATGTGTGCATGTATTCTAAATCTACTAAGTGATTCAGATGTGATGTTAAGGTTGAGAACAACTTCCTTTACATAATAAATCATCTCACCATTATTTTTATCCACTGTATTGATGAAGTAGGAAATCCAGTTTCCAATCCTAATCAATATTTGCCTTAAAACTGATTTAAAATTAAATTTCTCCTCATGCCAACTGTGAGGGTAACTTGAAAGAGGAAAGGGACCCAGATGGCTCTTTCCTCTGTATTCCCTCTCTCCTGACCTTCAGGACTGACTGACTTGCAGCTGGATGGATGCCTTTGACAAAATATAGTTTTTCTTTCTTTCTTTTTTTCCTGTATTCATTTGTTGTTCTTATACCAAGGGATGCTGGAGTGTTCTTTGTCCCTCAAAACCCTCATGCTCACATTCTCAGCCATTGGTGCTCATCCCAGTTCACCAACCAGAATCAGTTTTCCCTTGACTAAATTTCCAGGAAGCAGTCAAATAATACCTATTCTGTACACTAACAGTAATGGACCAAAGTTAGGCTGGAAACTCCCTCATACATACTTGACTGGAGAATTAGAGACTCTCCTGCTTTCCAATTTAGAAATCCAAATCACTGGAAACTGCACCATACCAGCTCCAAAAATCTGTCTCACAAATTATCCCGATAATTTTTCCTTTTTTAGTATTTTATAGCCTCAGGGTATATGAGGGTTTGGACTTTGCGGAGTTGGGAAGGGAATCTGAAGAAGGATACAGAGGACAGTGTAGGAAGTGAATATGATCAAGACTCAATATACATATGGATCACTTTCTCAAGATTAGTATAATTATTATGTATTGAATACACAACTAAAATACGAAGAAAAAAATCAGTGAATCACTGAACATGAGTTCTAACATGTAACATTAGAATTTGCAAACTGGGCTAGAATCACTGGGCTAGAAAGGAGTCACAGAAAGGTAATTCTAATCTGAGGGCATTGACTCCACCAATATTTTAACCTACTGCAGAGTGCCTAGTTGAACAGGTTACTAGAGGTGGGCCTGTGTGTGAAAAGCAGATCAGGGTGGCAGGACTTTGGAGACTTTATCTGATTCCTGGCTCTTTGTTACCTGGCCTTCCCTTGCTGACTATTTCCTGAGTTCTATGAGTGGAGAAACTTTCTTCCAACGTGGATCCTGCCTTAGAACCAGTTTACCATGGACTGAAAACTCAGAAACGTGAGCCAAAATAAACTCAAAGTCACGCATGTCAGGTACTTTGTTTTAGCAATGAGTAAATTGAGTAACATGTTACCTCAGTATAATACAATATTGTAGATATTAATGTATAGATTTCTAGAGTTTGGGACCAAAAATTGGTTTGAATATATGTGACATCATTAATTCTCATAGTGAATAGTATGTTATTAACAATTATTATTCACTTACACTATCAGGGACAATTACTATTATATAACATGTCATAAGAGATGTTAAACATACTTGAGTCATAAATAAGGCCAAAACAATATTGATGCTATCCTAGGAATAATATGAAAGTGAAAATTATTTTACATTCACTGGGAGCTTCTAGAACTCAGCATAAGAATTGATATTCTGACACATAGAGCACAGTTTCTCTGAGATCTTTGAAGATATCTTTTCTTTTGGAGTATTTTCCCTGGAGTCTGAAGCAAAAAGTGTTTATTCAACAAAACATCAAGCATAATTATGATCATGATCTTTATATCTTGCTAAAATAGCAGCGAACCACAAATTTTAGAGTAATCTTAATTGTTTAAATCATTTAATATCTGTTCTAGGATGTGAAGATAAATGGAGAAGAAATAACTGTGTAAGTTCTTCAGTGCAAAGGGAAAATTAGCAGATGTATAATATTTCTCTAAAGTATAGATAGAGAGAGTCTTTCAGGATTTACATAAATCTGCCTAACCAGCTGCCTCCTTTTCCTTACTAGCTGATCCAAAATTAAATTCATGGTATGTGAAGAAAGAGTAAAGGAAATAAACGTCTATTATTATACATGTCTGACATGAAGGAAATATTACAGATTAATTGCCTATGGAGAGATATCAAAATCAATTTGCTTTTATAATTCTCTTTTGTCCCTTTATACCATATTTTAAAATGATAATTTTCCAGATTTTATTTTAAAAAATAGATGTCATGTTAGCAGATGCACAAATATGAGAAAGATTGATACCAGTGTCCCTGAAATAAAGGATTTTCTAGTGGACTAGTGGGAAGTCACATGGGTAGGGCAGATAACTGAGCAAAAAGTGACAGAAAATAATTAGCACAACATCAAATGAGAGTGAAATTTCATGACCACAAGTGGTCATCATGCAATCAGTCTGCTCCACTTTTGAGACATTCAGCTTATACTATTTGTTCATAAATCTCAGCTAGCTCAAGGGGAAAACTACCAGGGTCTAAGAGCTGCTGACAAATGTATGCATCTTGGAAATATTCCTCTACATTTTTAAGAAGAACCTTAGTATATCTTTCTGTGTTACAAGGAAAGTCAGGTAGAAGAGGAAACTATATAAATACTTATCTACCAGTTTACTTAAGTACTTTCCTAACAAGGCTCTTACAAAACTGTTCAGCATTTACTTTTTTTTTTTTTTGCCTGGATAGCATGAATATTTTATACATATCAAGCACAATGAGTTAATAAGCATACATATTTTCTTTACTATTCATATTGTCACTTTGTCGGTGACTATTTGTGGTATAGGGCCTGGGATCACCAAAGACAGGAATGAACGGAGTCGGAATGGACAGACAACACACGAACACAAGAGAGGTTGTGATGTTGTTGTAAATTTATTAGGTCTTTTGTGTTTTTTTTTTATGTATGATTTTTTGGCTTTGTAAAATAAGGGTGATTGTTACAGGTTAACAAAAGTTTAAGGAAAAACAAGAACAGAAACAGAGTAGTGATCAATCATTTTGACATTGTGTAAGGTTGTGTGAGACAGTGATGATTTTTTTATGACCACAAAAATCTTTGTAGATCAGTGTGTTTTGTACACAACTTTTTTAAGGAAGTGGATTTTTGTTATTTTTTAATCTTGTTTCTATATATTTTATGTGAGCATTAATTTATTTTTTTGTACTTGTTGATGTATTTTTATCAGGTGGCCAGGTTATTTTTATTTTAGCTGAAACTATTATGTCTAATAAGGTGTTTTTTGTTTATGTTATTTTTCTTTGGTGAGAAAGCGCAGAACAGTTCACAGGGAAAAACAGAATAGTTTAGAAGGGAGAAAGCGGCTTGTTTTTACATATTGTTGGGCTAACTGTGTGCCTCCTGGTTAAGCATATTCAACTCAGGCTCTAGGCCTGGGGAGCTTCAAGCCTCAAGCACAGGGGTCTTCTGCCTGGGACCCCAGTCCCTATTTTGTCACGCCTATTCGGCGGGGGCATGGCATCACTTCATAATTTTCTGTTGTCCATATTGCAAGAGTTTCTCATTTAACTTGTTGGTTTTCTCTTCAGTGGATTTTGGGGTCAAGAGCATTATGAAATAACATGAAGTGTTACTCAGTTTATCATGTGAAAGAGATGTTTAACTGACTAATTATACTCTGATAGTAAGTAAATTTAAATATATTTTCCTCACTCTTTGTCAAACAAGAAAGATAAAACTACAAGAAAACATTCCATCCAGTTTATATTAGCATCATTTTAATCACAGACATCTCTTGTTGGTGTTAACTTCCTTTTATTTTACAATTTAGACACCAAGCAATAATACACCACTGTGTGTGGAGTAACACAGGCTCCATGTGAACACCTTCACCCTATTTGAGCTGGTCTCAGTAGCATCTAAACAGGAGTTGTGCACATCAGTGTCGAAGTTTCAGTCTTAGGATCTCTGGTGCCACCTCATTTAACAAAGATGTTTGTGCAAAGATAGCATATTTTCTTCTATTAAATTTATCCATAATAAAGAAACACAATGTTGTTCAGTCTCTGTCACCACCTTTAAAAATAATAGGAGGTGTCACTCGGTGCAATACACTTTTACCATTGCCTCATAGGCATAAATTTAGTGATGGAGAACTATTTAAATATCTGTAAAATAGTTATTGTTTGCAGAAATAATTTATATCTAGATAGTTTGTGAAAAGATCTGATTCTATTATTTATTCTTTGGATAAATTGAATGTAAGCAGAATCACATGAATGGTAATCAAACTTTGTTATCTCTAAACTGAAAATGCAAAACACTGTGGCACTATTATCAAAAAGTAGATAATGGATACTTATGTGTAAGAGAAGTTTGTGCTGTGGGAAAACAAAAAGTGAGCATAAAGCCCCAAAGGGTGGAACTATGACTTATTTAATATCAGATAATCTGACTCCAGGACCCGTTATTGTAAGCATAGAAAATCACAATGTATTACAGTGTGAAAATGATTATGTATTATTCTGTACCAGACACTGGAACATCATCCTATCATGCAAGTGGGTTAACTAGAGAATTGCATACACAGGCACGATATGGCTAATCCTGAATCATCAGCACAACATCAATATTTATAGCAATATACAAAGGAAACGTATGTGCAGGTTCAATAGTTTTCATGTAAGAACTTTTCATTGATCTTTATCCATCCCTGTGTTCTCCCTCCCTTTTCTAAATGTATTTATGGTTTCCGGTCAGATCCTTTTTTGGGTTTTCACAAAACCACTTTTTGTTTTTATGTTTTCCGTGTTGTTTCCATGAGGAGTGATTTCCAGAGTACTTCCCAGGGAGAAACCACAGCCCTGTTCCAGGCTGCATGACGAACCTGTGAACTTTGCTACTTTTGTTTCTTAGTAGCTAACTTTTCTGTAAGATTACTAACAATGCAGCATATATTTCTCCTCCATGGAGGAAATGTCCTCGTAAAATATTTCCTGGGTTTCCTGGCTCAACTGTTTCCAAGCTAAACCAGGCTGAAGAACAGTGTAGCTGTTGCAATCGTTCTCCACTTCATCCTAGGAAACAAAAATTCACATGCATTTCATGTGTATCCTTTATCTTCCTGCCCCTTTATGAGAAGTTATCGACTCTCTGTCTACACTAGTCCCTCCAACTGAGTTCTGCTTGTACAAGTGCCTTCAAATTTTTGAAAGAAAGTGTCTATTCACAGGAAAAACACATGTACGGATGTCATTCATCTAGCTTCTAACACAATTTATACCATTTAAGTAAAATATAAAAAAGAAAGGAAATCAGTATTATTGCAATTCATGCAGCTATTAAGATTTCATCCCTTTACACGTGGACTCCTTGTGTGTATGTGGTTGTTTTCATACAAATAGGTACATTTGTGTAACTTTGTCATATTCAAAACTCATAGCTGTCCCAACCCCGGAAGATTTTCATGGTATCATTTCATAGGTATATATTCTTCTTCCTCTTGTCCTTTGGTATTACTTGTCTCACAGTTCCTAAACAGTTATATTTGTTGACAGATGTTATGTGAATAGAGTAATAAATATATTTCAGGTTAGCTATTTTTATGCCATTTGATTTCTCTGATACTCATCCGAGGGACTGAATACTTGAATACTTTGTTCTCTCTTTATTTTTTTTTAATTTTTTAATCTTTATTGGTACATTGCATATACGCATCATGATTGCACTCCATAATGAGGATTTGTACCAGTATAAGACACAATTTAATTCTCATTTTTTCCCATAGCCCTACCCACCCTAGCACCCTCCCATATACATAAAATTTGTTTCCTTACTTTTTTGTTACAATCTCATCATTTTTTCCCCTTCTCCCTATTTTACATTGAGCATTTTCTATTTCACAATATATAACATACAATTCTAGGACTTATTTACATCTTTATTTTCTCATACCAGAGAAAAGATGGAATATATACCTATCTGTGCCCTATTTATTTCACTTATGAGGATATTCTCAAGGTATGTCCATTTAAGCATAAATGATTCAAACTTATCATTTTTTATGGCAGAGTAATACTCCATTCTGTGGAAGAACCACAACTTTTTTATCCAGTCTCCAGTTGATGGACACTTGGGTTGTTTCCAAGATGTAGCAATTTGTGACTTTGTTCTTTCTTATTAATGAGTTGTACTCTCTCATACGCCAGTTTGTTTCACTCTAGCCATTTAAGGTTTGGGGATATATCCACTTTTGACTGTTATGAACAAACACATTTGGATGGTACCCATTGTTGGACTAGTCTAAAGAAATCTGCTATTGCATTGTAGTGTACAAAATGATATGTGAAAATAAGTGTTGATTTCTCTGGGATAAATGTAGAAGAGTCCAATTCTTGCGCTATTCAGTTAAGTTTCTTTCTAGGTTTAAGTGAAGTTTCCAAGCTGTTTTCCTGAAGTTTGATAACATCATTGTCATCATCTTGTAAAGGCAGACAAGGCATAGACTCCACTCTTGTTGTCATGTTTGAATGTGGAGATTCACGGTGCTGGATACATGAGAA
>PVIR01023298.1:0-27215 GCA_004026965.1 Petromus typicus | reverse complement strand
GACACTGCCTTCTAGTGTCTGATCACTGGCAGTGCCTGTCTCCTTTCTCCTGAGCAGAAACACCAGTTTGGAGCTGGGTCTGGTGGCTCACGTCAGTCATCCCAGTACTCAGGAAGCAGAGGCAGGAGGATTGCGCTGAGTTTGAGGATGGCCTTGGCTACATAGTGAGCTCAAGGTCAGCTGAACTGCAAACCGAGAACCTGTCTCAAAAAAACTAAAAACAAAACAAAAAACCCCCACCAGTTTGATGGTGCCAGTCCAAATAGCCATGGTGGAAATGTTCTTAGAGAATTTTTTTCCAGGGTGAATCAGATGATTCCATTCTACGTTTGGCCAAGGCTGATGGCATCGTCTCAAAGTAAGAGGGGGGTTCTCATACTTGGGCAGTGGTCTGGGACCATCCCAGAGATGTAATATTGTCTTTCTTTCCTTATTTTAGGAACTTCTGAGTGGAGAGAGTTGTGGATGTGGAACATTTGTCATAAATAAATGGTCAAATCATCTGTTTTGTTCATTCGCTCCTCTTGGGGCTGGGACAGGGAGACTAGAGTGGAACAATGTACCTCCTGAGTTGGAAGGAGACAGACTGGGGTATGGTGGAAAACAATTTTATTTCAACAACAGATGCAGTATCTATTAGAAAACAATCCATGACATTAACTTGAACATTCTGAGGTCAGATACTCTTCTATGCACACATATGTTCACAACTGCTGGGTGCTGAGGAAGCGACACCAGGTCTGGTTTTGTTTGGTCACAGCCCAGTTGAACACCTTGGACACAGCTCAGACTTCTGGACTTGGTCTATAGGAGGACAGGTTCAGGCTGTCATTTGGTTTAAGTGTTGGCTTTGTTGTAGCAGCTCTCAAGATACCACATAGTGGCAGCTCTTGGCGTTATTGAAAAGGATATAGAGAAAGACTAACAGACCAGTATGGTAAATGAGTAAGTCTTCCTATATAAATAACAAACTTAAGTTACCATTGTGTTTGTCAACTTTTTTTTGTTTTGTTTTTTTTGAGACGGGGTCTGTCTCACTTTGTATTTCAGGCTGGCCCTGAGCTCATGTAGCCCAGGTGAACCTCAAACTCACAGCAATCCTCCTGCCTCCCTAGTGCTAAGATTACAGGCATGCGCCACCATGTCTGTCTGACACTATGTGATATTGATTGCTGGTGGGCCTGGGTCACTGTATGTGGTTACTGGGTATCAAACCCAGGCCCTTGCACTTCCAAGGCAGGCGCCAGAACCACTGAACTAAATCCGTGGCCCCCTCAGCTGTTGTCTTGACACACCTGTGAAGTCCTAAGGGGATCCCCCAGAGTAGGTTTAAACCAGAGCAGTGTGTAGGAAGTTAGCCCCTTACATTGTTCATAACTGGGCTGTCCTGCAGACACCATTTTGGTGGCAGGACAGTTGAGGGAGTGCGGCTTTAGGCCCAGTTCTGTGGGGTCTGGTCTTGGGTCCCTACACGTAAGCCTGGAGACTCCTTGGCGTCTTGAACGGAGACCTCATGATAAAGTCAGTGATGACTGTCGTGCAGTCCTCCCTGTGTGTGCTCCGGCCTTTACTGCTGCTCAGCCTGGGTGGTGGTCAGAGCGAGTGCAGGGAGAAGGCAAGTGGGTAGTTGAGTCCCCCAAGCGGTAGGATGAGTGTCTCCCTTTAGCACAGCCTCTGCCAGTGACAGGCAGGTCTGCAGGATGTCAGCAGAATAGCCATTTTTGAGATCAGCTGGCCCCTGAGGAAAAGCAGTATTCCTTGGTTTCCCAGTGTTTTTGATGGAGCAGCAGAGTCACATGATCCACTGCAGGAACATTGGGCAAACTTGGAAAACGTTAGATGGCCTAAGCACTGGGGCACAGGCCTGCAGAGAGGGGACGAGGATGCTGCTTGGCACAGTGCACTGTGCTGCCCGGGTTGGCCAAGACTCACTTCCTGGTGAGGGAAAGGCACTGACGGATGCTGTGGACTGCACGTCAGTCCGTGCCTCCAGGAGGGCTCAAGTCACACCTCCAGTGGGCTTCCCTGGACCATTGTCAGACCCACGGTTCCTGGTCTGGTGAAAGCACTGAGACCAACTGTTGTCCCAGGTTGGCTTCTGGTCGATATCTGGTTCATGGCGTGGGCACACTGGAAGGGAGCCTCACAGATGCAAATCAAGTTATAATAAAAATGTTTCTGGCCACAATATTGCTTAGCAAAGTCAAGAGCCAAGAGTCAGCAGTTGTCCTGAAGTGCCAGTGTTGCAGGTGAGTGGGTTTTCCTGACCAGAGGCGGGGTGGGGCCTGGCCAAGGCTGGGCTGGTGTCTGCTAAGCCCTATGGGGTACGTGACATGGCACTGGAGGATTTCACAGTGACGCGATGCTTACAAACGGGCCAAAGAGTTAGAAAAAGATCAGACCAGACCTGGAGTTCGCTCCTTTTTTTTTTAGACAGGGTCTTGCTTTGTAGTTCAGGCTGGCCCCAAGCTCGGCCTCAAACTCACATCACGGCAATCCTCCTGCCTCTGCCTCCTGAGTGCTGGGATTACAAGCGTGAGCCACCACAGCCGGCACTGTAGTATGTGGTACTGATTGCTGCTGGACGTGAGTCTCCGTGCCCAGTATGGTATGTGGTTAGCGGGGATCAAACCTGGGTCCTTGTGCTTGCAAGACAGGCGCAGGAACCACTGAGCTAAATCCCCAGCTCTGGAGTTCGCTCTTAAACTGATGCCAAAAGCCATTGCTGATGAAGGGTCTCTGGAGGAGTTTTGCAGGTGGAGATGGAGCCAGCAAGTGCTGATGCTGGGAGCCACAGCTGAGGCTGTGGGGCCACTGCCCCAGGGAGAAAAGTGAAATATCCGAGGTGAATACTTGAGTAAGTTAAGCCTGGCAACCTCAGCGTGCTTCTGAGGTCTGGATACCCAGGGTCTGTGATGCTAGGGCTGCAGCTGATGGTTTACAAAGGTAAGGCGAAGGGAAGAAGGTGGCCCAAACTCAGGATTCACCACCATACAATGAAGACCAAAGGTCCTGCTGCCAGGCCGGTCTCAGGCACATGAGAAACTAATCAGACCCCACAGTGTTCACGTAAAACTCCAGGAAAATTTTCAGAAACACCCTTGGAGTTGTGGTGCACTTTGGACGACAGCGGTGTCCCTTTTCCAAGAAAACCGTAGAGATGAGGTGCACTGGCTACGAAGCTCAGACACAGCGGAAGATGGTGCCAAAGGTTGGGTGGACACACGTGCTGGCGGCCTCAGTGCTGGGCCGAGGAACGTGCCTTCCTGCGATAGTCTCCCTGTGAGGTTGTGGACTGGCTAGAACTGCTGGGTGAGGCGTCTGTAGTGAGGTAACACTTGGTTCTCCGGAAGGTACAAGGCCAGTTCCAAAGCCACGAGGACTGTGAACTCAAACCCAATGAGATCTCGCCTGTTGAATCGGAATCTTTCTTCCAGCTTCTGTATTGGAAGAGAGAAAAGTTAAGCAGGCCCAACCCTTGTCTGGGCTTCACCCCCAAGGCAGTGGCTTTGGGCATGGCCTGCCCCTATCAAGCGGGTGACCCCTCCCTGCAGCATGGCGCCTACTCCTTGAGGTTCAGCACTCACGTCGATGAGTTGCTTCACTTCGTTCTTGCGGAGGTCACTGCTGATCTTGGCAGCGAGCAGCACGCAGGCGCCAGCGCACAGCTTGCGGTTCTGTTTGTTGAGCTTGCCCTGGAGTACGAGCTTCTCAAAGTACACATAGGCCATGGACACAGTCACGGGCTCCAGGCTGCACTCCTCAGACAGGTTCCGCATTTCCCGCTTCAAACTGCAGGCAGGATACAGGACGAAGGCCATGTCCTGGGCACCACAGCTCAAGTGGTCACCCACCCTGGTTTATGCCATGTT
This sequence comes from Petromus typicus, assembly GCA_004026965.1. Classification (NCBI taxonomy): domain Eukaryota; kingdom Metazoa; phylum Chordata; class Mammalia; order Rodentia; family Petromuridae; genus Petromus; species Petromus typicus. The sequence goes on along the minus strand of PVIR01023298.1, from coordinate 23,343 downwards.
CTCAGGCATCAGAAAAGGTGCCACAGCCTTCATGGGGACAGCTCAGCACCAGGGCACAGCTGAGGAAGCGGGCCAGGCTGGGGCACCCGCCGGGCCCTTCCTTACCTTCTGATTTTGCTCAGTGTCAGTTTGATGTGCGGAAACTTTTCTCTAAAGGTCTCATTCATATCCTTTTTGAGGTCTGAGGGCTTCACGTACTCGATCACTGTGGTCTGTAACAGAAATGGGGCCGTGGGTTGGGCCCACCGGAGGGCGGGCTCTGCATGACCTGGGTTTGCACACATGAGCACGTGGGGCTTTGGAGAGGCACCTGGATCTGGGGCAAAACTGCTCCAGGCTGGTCTTTCCCCAGGAGGCCCAGCAAGGCACCATGATGTCCCCCAGGTGAGTATGGCTTCTGACTGGCCTTACATGGAGCCTGTGTCTGTGGGCCTAGCCCCCCTCCCTACTGCCACTGGGGCAAGGTACTGGGGCTGGCTATTGTGGGGTTCTGCGTGCTGGGGGTAGCTTGCCCACAGCTGCCCCAGGTGGTGCCATGGCAGCAGGGCAAGGCGTGTGGCCTGCACACTGGCGTCAGGCCCTTACCATGTATGAGGCAAAGATGAGGACACGCTTGTGCTTCCCACAGGGCCACTGTGGGTCGTCCAGGAGGTCAGGGTTGTACTCCAGGGCGTCTCCCCCATCACTCCCTGTAAGGAAGACAGCTCCTGACCCACTAGAATTGTCTGTCAGGCCTGGCAGAACCGCTGACCTTTGCGGGAGGGGCCACTGTGGTTCCTCCCTGCCCGTGGGCCCTGAGGGCAGCAGAGCGACATCCCGAAAGGAGCAGCCTGTGGAGGGGTCCCTCTCCGGGCAGTGGCCAGGGCTGGGCTGACTGGAGCTGCTGCTCCTGACGGCTGCCACCATCCCAGCTCCTTGCCAGGCTCTGCAATGAGGCCTCTGGTGTGAACGGCTCTGTGGTACCGTCCGGGTTGCTGCTGGCTCTGGCCTGGCCAGTGCTGCTGCCTCCCTTGTGCCATGGTGAAGGCCTGCAGGCCATGCGGGCCATGCCATGGGGAAGGCAGGTGCTTACCTAGTTCTGCGCCAGCTGGTGTTGCCTTGGTGGTGGCAGGTTTGTGTCTTGACCCTGGCAGAGCCCGGGGGATGCTGGGCCGAGGCTGGGGCAGCAGGCCATGGCTGTCACTCTTGTGTGCAACCAGGGCATTGGTAGGGTACAGGAACTTTGCGTAAGAGACAACCTGTAAAGTAATTGCAGTAGGACTCAGTCCTGCTTCCCTGCGCCGCACCGCAGGAAGGCCCGGGGCAGATGGGCACTGTCTTTCCGAGAGCGCCGCACAGTGCAGGAAGCCAAGAGGAGCTGTGAGCTCCTCCAATCTGGGGTGGGTCCGGACAGTGTGGCGAGCTCAGGCCGCCGCTCGGGTTGTGCCACCCACCCCTGCTATGCCATGTCACTCACACACGAATCTTCTCAGGGCTTGCACCAAAGGCGGCTGCTGACCCCACGCTTCGGGTTAAGGTAAAAGGTTACCTTCCTGTGTCCCTGCCCTGCTGCCCTGACGGTGCTGGCCACCTGATGGCCGTGGGACTCTTACCTTGCCATCTGCTCCCAGTTCAACACCTTCCAATTCAAAGACCATCTCAGAAGAAACAGACACGCCACCAGACGGGTGCCTCTGCTTCTGGCTGTCCACCCTTAGGTCACTGCAGTGCACAGGAGAAGGGACTGTGCTGGCGGCAGGAGGGGGCCACGCTGAGCCCGGCTCGAGCAGCTCAGCCACCCGTCCGTCTGCGCCGCAGTGCTCCTGTGTGCACGGGCCTCAGGCAGGCGTGGCTCGGCGCACACGTCAGGATGCTCCCACGGGATGCCCACTTTCTCCTCACTCCTGCCCGTCCGGACGTGGCCTGTCCACACTCCAGGGACTTACCCTCACTGGCCCAAGCTTGCTTCCTGGGTTTGTGTAGCCCTTCACCTGCAGTCACCCCCTCAGCAGCTTGGCTTGGACCCTGAGAACTGGTCGCTTCCCCAGGCAGAAGGTTTCTGTTGCTATTTTTACGGACACCGGGGTCACACACAATGCTGCCCTGCCCCCACAGCCATTTCCTTCTTTCCCAAATTGTGCTCCGGACGCAACTGCATGGCCTGGTCGCAAGGAGGCACGACTGTCTCTGAGAGGGACGGGAACATCCCAGGCAACCTATATATAGATGGATTGGACACAAGCCCTGGCCCCCCAGAAACAAGGACAGGAAATGGCTGGACTTCCTCAGCTCTGGTGGCAGCTGAATGCTGGCCCTGCAGTCACCGAAAGGCCGCCCCCCAGCACCTTGGTGGGCAACACTTCATGCTGGTTCGGCGGTCAGGGCGCGGGCCTTGGCCGGGGTGCAAGCGCTCACCTGATCCGCAGGCCTTCTCCATAGGGCAGGACCGAGAAGGCCGCACACAGGGACCGCTTGGCACAGATGAGCACGATCCTGTTTGGAGCAGAGTGGGGTGGTGGTGACGGGAAATGTCCCAATCAGTCGAGCGGCCCTGGGCCCAGGAAGCCAGAATGGCTGCTCTGGGCAGGTCTGCTGACGACAGCCTTTGGGCTGCTCTGCGCATGGCACAAGTGGCGCACAGGCAGGGTCTTCCCTGGGCGCCCTGGCTGGGGGGCTCAACTCAGGATGAGCTCCCCGGGAGAGGCCAGGCCTTGTCCACAAAGCTGGCTCAGAGCCAGGCCCCGTGGCATGGGCAGAGCGGGGTCTGATACCGTGGGGAGCACCCAAGGCAGGAGACCCCTTATGTGGTACTTGAGAGCACGTGGTCCACAGGGTCAAGAGGCTACAACCACAGCTTCCCCCTCTCTGGACACAGCTCTACCTGCCCAGGACCACAGTCCCAGTGCCTGGCTGCCCCTGTGCCTTGCTGCCAGGTCCCTGGGGACACTGAGGATAGCGCTGGACAGGAAGTGTCCATCCAAGCCAATATGCAGCCTTGCGGGGGGGCTACATACATACATACATACATCCTGCTCGGCAGGATGGCCTCTGGCGGAGGAGGAACTCTGGGCCCCTCAGTCACAGCAACTGGCAGGACGGAAGGAAGGGACAGGCCACCTGCAGCCTCCCCAGGCCCGGCCAGCACTGTCCTGGGAGCTGGACACTAGTCTTCGGCTCAGCCCCCATGCTCCGAACATGGCCATGCTGCCTCCTGGACACATCTTAGGCTAAGCCTAGTTCTGTTTCGAGTCTTCCTTTCATTCTTTCCCCTCAGGCTGTGTCTACCTCGTGGCTCTTCCCTGGTCCGTGCAGCGAGTGGGCCTGCAGGCCACGCCAGGGGCTTGCTGGTGTTCAGTCAGTACAGAGGAGGGCAGGCGTCTGCCCCGGCCCCCGGCCGCTGGCCTCTGGACCACAGCCTGGACACGGCTTTGGGAGGCCCACAGCAGCCCTGGCGCCCGGGTGCTGTTACCTGCTGCTCCTCGTGTCATACTGTCTCATGTTCTTGATGAAGTGAGTCTTCTTCAGGCCTTTGTGTCGAGGTGACCCAGACACATGCTTGGTTCTGCAAGGTAAAAAAGCAGGTTGCTCTTGCCCTGCTGGGCCCTCTCAGGGTCAGTGGCTGCCTGGGGACAGGGGTAGTGGGGTGCATACCTCTGTACCGAGGCACAGCCCACTGTGTCTTCCAGGAACTCGAGCGAGCAGCGCTGGGATGTGACTCGCCTCCTGTAGGAAGACACAGCAGTGGCTTCAGCACAGGCAGCACTGTCCCCTCATGCAGGAACCGGGTGCTGCCAGCCTAGCTGCTCAGCTCCGGGGCTCAGGGCTCTGTGGTGAGGAGGCAGCACCTCCATGCCGCTTGCTTTGGACTAGGGGCCCTGCAGAGTGGACTCCTCAGAACAAGACCTGCCAACCTTCCATGATGCCCGCGGGGTATCTGGTGCACGGCTGGCTGACCAGGGCTCTCTGACAGGGGCCACCTATAGTGGGCAGGGGTACTGTGTGCTCAGTGCTGGGTCCCTAGGACCTGCAGTCAGGGGCCAGGAAGCAGGAAGCAGAGTTAAGTGTCACCTGAGGGAGGCTCTGGGAAAGCACCCTTCAGTGCTGTAAGCTGGTGACAGACCTCTCAAGCCTGAAACCTCAGAACCCCACAGAGCTACACCTTTGTGTTGAGCTCACGAACTCAGGTCGTTAGTCCCAGGATCACCACAGTGGCCATTTACTAACCTCCTGGCCCATACAGGGGTGCATGCGCATCTTCACGGTAAGCCATGCCAACAGCACAGATATAAATGCTGGGCTGGAGGCCGACGGGCACCAAGTCAAGACTGCACATGGGAAGGCAGGCAGCAGGGTTGGCTCTGTGGCCGATAACCTGCCCCAGCCCTTCCTGCCCACAGGGCAGTCCATGCCAGAGCCCCAGTGGAAGGACAGAGACGTGAGGAGCCCCGAGACAAGCTGTACCAAGCCGGGCACAGGCTCCACGGTGCCTGGGCCCTGCGCCCAGCCTTGCGGGGGCTTGCCTTTTCGAGTCAGCTCTTCCTACTAGACAAGCTGTGCATATCTTTAAACAGAGAGCTAGACAGCACAGAGGGCGAGCGTCTGAACGCTGTCTCGTCACCCGTAACCCTCCTGCAGAGACCAGCACTGCCACTGCCCTGCTGCGAGTCTCACACACAGGGCCACCCGAGGCTGCACGCCAGCCCTCCCTTCACCCAGCACCCCACAGCCTTCCTATCAAGCACATCCAGGCGATCGACCTTGTGGGGGCCCTGGTGTCTGTCTTCTCACGGTCCCCGAGGAGCCCGGGCGGATGTGTAATCACAGCACGTGGATGGTGCTGTGGGAAGATCCTGAAGAGTGGCATTCCGGGACAAGAAAGGGGTATGAGGCTCAGCCCCGCGTGGCGAAGGCTCCCCCAAAGAAGCCTACAATACACACACGCCAGGCCTCTCCCACCTGAACCCGGGGACTCTCCCCGGCATTTTCCACAGCAGGGGCCGAGCCGCACACATGGTGACTAGATGATGACTACAGGAGGGCACTGTGTCTGGCTGACGGCAGGACCGAGTATCAGCTCTGCTCTTTGGCTTGTATGGGGCTATGGATGCTCAGGCACAAAACCCTGGATCGAAAAGTGCAGCTTGTGAAGTCAAAGACCAGTATGTGCAACATGCAGAAACAGGAAAACCACCCAGTCAGCATGATGGAGACTGCAGGTGTGCAGGTGATGAGGGCATTATGGACGAGTTCCCCTAAGCACCTGCTCACTACCTAGAGTGCCTGTGTCTTCGTGTGCACCCAAGGGGCATAGGATGCCAGCCAAGATGCATCAGAGGGAGAGGTAAGGAGTACCTGGGAGGCAAAGACCCTCTGGGGACATGGAAAGGAAAGCTTCCACTGGTGCAGTGAATCAGCAAGTCCCAGAAGGGCAGGTCAGTGCAGAATTGGAGACACTCTTTGCACAAACCACTATTCTTTGAGGCCTGTGGCCATCTGGGCATAGAGTGACTCCCAAGAGCAGGGAAGAGGTCCGGCTAGTCCTGGTGCTGACCACACGCAGTCCAGCCTTTGCTCTGAAGGCTCTTGTCACACCCTCTGGCTCTGGGGCTGCACGTGTGGTAGCTGTCTATTCCTGCCATTCTTGAAACTATTTTCTTTTTTAAGGTTTTTTGAGACAGAGTCTCGCTTTGTGGTTCAGGCTGGCCCTGAGCTCAGCCTCCAACTCACATCATAGCAATCCTCCTGCCTCTGCCTCCCGAGTGCTGGGATCACAGGCGTGAGCCACCACGCCCGGCACTGTGGTATGTGGTACTGATCGCTGCTGGGCATGAGTCTCCACGCCCAGTGTGGTATATGGTTACCGGGGATCGAACCTGGGTCCTTGTGCTTGCAATACAGGTGCTGGAACCACTGAGCTAACTCCCCGGTCCCATTCTTGAAACTTGCAAGCTCGAAGACCTCATACTTGTGCTCCCATAGGCACATGCTACAGCCTGACAAGCTGTTCTCGGGGGAGCGTCTCCTCCCGAGCAGCCCCAAAGCTGAGTCTCTGGCTGGAGACTGGCAGAGGGCTCACACACAGCCTGGGTGGCACAGGGCACGTAAAAGTGCCGGCTGTGCAGGAGATGAGTGTTCTACTGGGCTGTCCCCAAGGAGGAGAATACAAACCCTCCAGCCACAAAAGGACAACTGGTTTGAAATGTCAGAACGCTGAGCTGTGGACAGCCACCACCGGTGTGAGCCCCTGGGCCCTTAGTGAAGTGTCCACAGTCCCGGCAGTTCCCAGGAGCAAACAGGTCCCGTGTACTCACCTAACTGCTGGGGGGTGGCTGGCTGACTCATTCCAGCCCCCGATTTCAGAATGTGATTCTACTCAGAAATAGTCTTTTTTCTTGGAAATAGTCTCATAGGCTGGCCTTGAACTTGGGATCCTCCTGCCTCACCCTGCCACTGCATGTATTTACACAGGTGACTAAGGTGAAATGGGTCACCAGCGTAGGCTCTAATCCAGTTTGACTGGTGTCTCTATAAGGAGATTAGGACACAGTGGCGCCGAGGGGATGTTGTGAAGACAGAGGGGACAGGTCCACACATCGGCCTCGTCCTGGCCTCCAGAGCTGTGAGAATGTCTGCTGCCGTGGCCACGCAGTCTGGGTACTTTGTTCTAGGGACCTAGGCTGGAGGAGCCAGGCGCAGACCCTATGTCTCAAGTCCGGCTGCACACAGTGACGTGATCAGTGTCAACCTGTAAATCTTCACAGCTTTCAGAATGGCTCTGAGCACGTAATGCAGCCCAGGGGATTAACGATTCTAGTACTCTGGGAAACTGAGGCAGGAGGGAGGCAAGGTCAAGCCCAGCCTGGGCAACTGAGTGAGACCTTGGAGGCAGCTCAGTGATAAGGCCCTGGTCTGGGTTCAATAAGAAGAGTAAGAAGAAGTGGACACAAAGCAGAGTCGGTCTGGGGGCCTGTCCACTGCAGCTGCTCGCACCTGAGGGTGGAGGTCGCCCTGGCCCTGGGGCTCAGCCATGTGACCTGGGACGAGCTCAGTCTGTCCAGCAGCCTGGAGCCAGGCGTCAGCCAAGTTCTGGGTCCTGGGAAGTGGGAGGAGAGCCCCTCAGGCCGGCTTGCTTGCAGCGCCTCTCGGTGCCCTGGCCACTGAGGCCCGCATTTTCCCGGCCGGAGCAGGATGGGGACCCAGCTCCCCCACTTCACCTCACAGCCGCACTCCCGCGCCTGCAGTCACCCACATCCGCCCAGCAGACAGCTCTGCACTGTGAACGCTCAACAGGCAGATCACTTCCAAGGCTGTCACCTTGACCCAAACCCACAAGTTCTCCTTTTTTTCTTTATTTTGAAACAGGATCTTGCTATGTAGTTCAGGTTGGCCTTGAGCTTATTATGTAGCCCAGGCTGGCCTCAAACTCAAGGCAATCCTCCTCAGCCTCAGCCTCCCCAGTGCTGAGATTACAGCTGTGTTCCACCGTACCCTGGCAAGCTCTCCCTTTTCACTCAGTAATTTAAATAACAAAGACCAAGCAGATAAAGGCAAACTGGAATGGAAAACAACTGTAAATCCAGGAAAAGGCAGGCTCCAGCTTGCTGTGGGGCAGGGTGCCCACCAGGCCAGGCTGCAGAGGGTGGCTCAGAGGTGCGGTGTCTCAGGTAGACACCTACACACCCTCAGGCCACCTGCTGCCAGGTGAGCCCTGCCTCTGGGGCGAGTGAGGGCAGATAGGGCGGCTGGAGTGGATGCCCCGTGCTGGATCCGAGCCTGGAGATGGGGAACTAAGCTGGTGCCCGGTCCCAGTGCTCTCAGGGCTCGCTCCCCCGGGTCATTACCTGGCTGCACAACTGGGACCTCATTTGTGGGCCCACGGGGGCGGCAGCGGAAGCCAAGGCCCCGGCGGCCAGAGGAGGAGCAGGCAGCGCGGACCTCTGCGGTCGGCTCCTACTGCGACCTTGTTACTCCAGAGACAACTTGTTCTCCGCAGCTGTTAAATTCTGTTTCCAGATGGTTCCGCAGATCTTTTCCTTTGTGCCTTTTTCTTTTTCTCCTCCTCATAAATTGTTTACTTGTGAACCCAATCCACATAGCTGCAGCAGCCAGGCAGTTTTGTCATCCTAGTTTGCAGGTGGGGAATCAGGCACCAAGCACTCAGCAACTTCCTGTGATGGCAGAGCAGGCGGGAGTGGCAGTGTCTGGCCTGGCCACACTGAGGATGGGCAGGGACCCTGTGCAGACCATGTGTGGCAGGTGTGATGGCTGCCAGCTGTGCTGGCCCCACTGGGAGAAGCAGACGTGCTGCCAGCAGGAGGTGACACAGACACACGTGGGACGAGAATCCTAAGTGTCGTGTGGGGATAGAGTAGCCATGGAGGGCACGAGAAGCCCTCTGTGTGTTCTGTGGGGCTGATGGATCGTGGGGCGCAGGCCTGTGTAAATGTAAATGCGTGGGCTGCACAGTCAGGCTCTTCACACTCCACCTGCACACGTGCGCCTGGCATCTTGACTGAAAAGCACTAAAACCAAGAAGCGCAGAGAGCAAGCTTGGTCCTCGTGCTCTGGCGAGGCCACGTTCTGCTGCGCCCAGGACTCCTGGCACTGGCAGTCCACAGGGCGGTGCCTCTCCAGCTCTCGCGTGGCAGTGACAGGCCCAGGGGCTGTCTGTCTGAGTTTCAGGAAGTGGTCAGGGGTGGGGGCTTCCAGGAGACCTATGACCCAAGACACTCTTGGAACCACCCTTTTGTAACAGGTGCCAACCTTTGTGCCAACACCTCACCCAAAGGTGCCACAGCCCGGGCAGACCCACTGTGCCTCACACGCTGCACCTAGCTTGCTAACTTTCTAGGCTTCTTCACCTTCTAGCTACAGATACGGAGCTGAGACGTGCTCCTCTCTGAGGGTGAAGACCACATCACCATTAGGACCCCAGACAGCCGCAGGAAGGTGCTCTACACTGCTGAGAATGGCAGCCCCGCCTCCATGTGACCACACGTGTCCACCGTGAGCCCGCGTGCTCAGCCTGACACCACGCTGTGTGCCTCCCTACTGGGAGGTGTGGGCAGCAGCAGTGTCCGGCCAGCTCACTGGCCCATCTCCTGGTCTGAGCATCATGCCTGGCACACTGGAGTCCTCTTCTCATGTTCTCATCTCCCAGAGTGCCAGGCAAAGCCAGAGCCCTGGACGCCCTCACGCCCAGCAGGAATGCTTCCCAGTGTGAGGACCCAGGGGGGGTCCCAGGACAGGGAGGGCCTGGTGGCCAGGTCTAGGCTGCCGCGGGGCACACGTCTCTGGGGCCCAGCCTCAGCTAACCACTTGCAGCTGTCTCCCAGTGTGAGAGAAAGACACTCTCAATCAGGGTTGTAAACAAACTGCCAGATGCTGGACTGAAATTGGTTTAACCTGGCAGTCACGGAATGCTAAGTGGGGCCCGGCTGCAGCCGTGCGTTCCTGCAGCCATAGTCCCAGACAGGCTTCTCCGGGTGGGGAGGGTCTGCGCCCCACAGCACAGCCACCCCATTGCCTCACAGCCACCCTGCTCTGTGCGATGTGGGCACCCTTCCCTCGCTAGTGCTGGGGATCAGCTAAGGCTGCTGTGGTTTGGACTGTACCCCACCCAAGCTAAGGAAGTCCTAACCTCTGGCGCCTGTGGACAGGGCCGTAGCTGGAAACAGTCTCAGCAAGTGTGATCAAGAGATGAGGACAATGCTTGGTCCTTTAGGAAGAGAAGGCCAGGAAAACACATCCAGGGAGGAAGAGCATGTGGAGAGATGGGCAGAGGCTGGAACAACCAGCCACGAGCCAAGGGATGCCCGAGCTGCCCAGAGTGGGGACAGGCAGGGAGGACTCGCCAGCCCGGCTCTCCCCACCTGACACCGGGCTTTTCTGTCCACACAACTGGGGGGCGCAAACTCCTGCTGCTGTGCTCTGCCTGGTTTGTGAGCCTTTATCACGGCGGCCCCAGGAGACTCTGGCAGGCCTGCCTGGCAGAAAACAATGGCACAAAGGATGCAGTGAGCAGTGTGGTATCTGCCAGGCTCGGCGTCAGAACACCTGCTCCAGACCCAGCCTGGACAGCCCAGAGCTCCAGCTTGCCTGGGGCTTTAATCACAAGGTTAAATGAAAATAAACGCAAGTTCTGTGAAGAACACAGGATTCCAATGCTTCCCTCATTAGCTTTGCAGAAAATGCTACTAACCGGCATGACCACTCCCCGGTGGTCTGGCTTGCATCTCTCTGATGTCGCATGCACCCTACTGAGGGCTTGGCATCACCCAGCCTCAGGGCAGCAGGCTTCACCTGAACCTGTCCCAAGGGGAAACAGCTGCGGGATTGCAGAGTGCGGCCTGGGCCCCAGGTGTGCTCCTGCAGCACATGACGCATGCTTGGGGCCACCTCCAGGACTTCACAATCCCCCTTTTCCTAAAAACAACGGGTCTCAGCGTTCTGCAGCCTGGAGCAGAAGCTCCGTTTGCCAGGGCAGCCCCTCCCTTTCTTCATGTAGGCCTGAGAGCAGAGAGGACGGACAGCCCTCAGCCTTGGAGCCTGCTGCCCATAAACCATCCTTGAAACCAAGGTAGTGCCATGAACTTGGCAGCCCTGAATCATCTCTTCAGTCAGAGGCCGGGCAGGCTTGGTGCCTAGCTGCTGTATTCAGAGCAAACTGATCCCGTAGCCCTCTGCGTGCCCATTCTGACTGTTCCTGGAGCAGCAGCTGGGCCAGTCTGTGGGTGAACATCTAGTGGGTGTTCAGGCAGACAGGCGCCCTCTCAGCCTGGCCAAAGCTGGAGATACTCACTCTCCCGTGGGTGGCCCCCTGAGCACAGGCACTTCCTTAGACAAACACGCTGGACGTGTCCCCTGTCAGACTTCAGAGCAACCTCATCACCATGAGCAGCGTGGAGCCAGCTTGCAGACCTACCGGTATGAAGAGCTCACCATGCCAGACCCTCCCTGGCACCCCTGCACACAGCACAGAGCCAAGGAGCAGCCTGGCTGAGGGGACCCCACACCGCCAGGCCTGGCTCCTGCAGTTACTCCTTAGTAAGAGGGCAGTGGGGCCCAGGAGAGGACCTAGGAGGCGGGCACCTTAGGCGCAGGGCTCTCTGCAAGGACACATGGTAAATGGCCACGAGGTCCCTCTAGGACGGCCTAGATGGGCTGCCCTCTAGGGCTTAGGGGCCCAAGAAATGAAATCAGGCCAGGGGAACAGTGCAGACCCTGGACGGGCAGGCCCAGGATGCCGGTCTCAGAGGTGACAGGTGGCAGGGGCAGAGCCGAGCAGCTGGGGGAGAGTGGGCAGGGAGTCTGGCTAGGTGAAGAAGGCTCTGAGAGCAGACAAGCAGTGTGCGGAGGACCCCGTCCACAGGCTGAGTCACCAGAAGGCAGACGGGCACAGGGCACACAAGAGGCCCACAGTCCTTGCATCCAGGGCACTGACAAAGTGGGTGGAGGAGGGTGTGTGTCCAGAGTCAGCAGGACCCTGGATCTGAGACTCAAGTTTAGGGGATCCTTCAGGTGAAGGAGACCCTGACTCCACATTCAGGCGCTGACAGCATTAAGGGCACAATGAACCCCTAGCCTAGAGGCTAACAAAAGCCCAGATTATCCCAACTCTGTCCTGTTTTTGGACTACTGGCCCTAGACACTCCAACCTGTGTGACAGGCTGGTGGGCTCCAGAAAACCCCAGCTCTAACCCTTGCATTTGGACTGACAGTCCCCCAACCATCCTGATCCCTTAGTCATGGAGGCTGCCGTGCCCCAGGTCACCCTGACCTCTGTGTCCTGAGCATGATGACTCAGACCACCAGGACCCCTGCCTGAGTCGGTGCTGATATGCCCCAGGTAACTCTGAGACCCAAGTCCTGGGCTGACCACAGCTCACTCCAACTCCCCTGTCAGGGAAGAATGTACCCCAGGTCACCCCACACCTGTGCTCTGGGCTACTGGGTTCCACGCCGCCCCGACCCCTGCATCTTGGGCTACTGGAGCCCAGGTCACCCCAAGTCTGCGTCCTGCTTGGGCTGGACGAGATTAGTGGGCAGAAGGCTGCTGCCCGCAATGATGATGGCTCCGGCTGTCCCGATCTTGCCTTCGCTCCCCCGGCCCCACTCACCTCTGGCGCTGCCCATCCAGGCCGAGGCCGGCGGGCACCGTCGTGGGGCTGAGCAGGCCTTGGGGCGCAGGCCTGGCGCACAGCCCCGGAAGGCCGGCGGGGGGCACCGGCGGCGGCGCGGGCAGCTCGCGGGCCTCGGCAGCAGGCGGCGGCGGCGGCGGGGGCTTCTCACCGCAGGGGCCCAAGCTGAGAGGCCGCCCGTCCAGGGAGATGTTATTGAGGAAGAAGAGAGCCGCTTGGCGGCGCCGCGAGTCCGCGCGCCTCCGCGGTGCGGCCGGCGGGTTGCGGGCGGCGGGCGCAGGCCTGGCGGGGCCGGGGGTCGGACCCGGGGCTCCTCCCGCCGCGGCCGCGGCCATGCTCGAGTGCGCGGCAGCACCGCGCCGCCGCGCCGCCGCTCATTGGCCGCGCCGCGCCCACATGCAAATATGTCGTCCTTGAGCTCGCCCATTGGCTGCGGTGCACACGCATGTAAATATATCGCTCTTGCGCCCGTTAATTGGCTGGCGCGGCGCCACCGCGGGCAACTTACCATTCGATTCCCCTGGGTCCTAGAGACAGTTTAGACCGGTCTGGGGGGAGTTGCAATTTCCCGGGCCGCGCGGTGCTACAGGTTCGAGTCCCTGCTTCGGTGTCTGAGACCTCGAGACGCCGGCTCTCTGTTTCCTGCTGACTGCGGCGAACCTGGGGCGTGAGCCAGGTGCCGCTCCACTTCCCCATCCTGTGTGCCTGATGGGCCGGATGGGCCGAGCCTCCTCTCTGCCTTCCTCCCAGGCGGCGCTTCCGGGTGCATTGGACTGGGCTGGCTCCACAGGAGCCCACGGTGCTCCCTCCCTGCCCGAAGAAGAGCCTGAGGGTTAGTGCGCAGAAGGCTGCTTCACGCAGTGATGACCAGACCCCGCAGCAGTGTCTGGAGTTGCGCACTTCGCTCTGCGATCCTGCAGTTCGTGCTCAGCTCCTGGGGTTACTTATCTTTACAGGGGAGGGGACCTCGGGGTGTCATCGAGATGAAACTGGCTGAGAAGGGGACAAAGGATGACCAAGAAGCCCAGCACACGGCCGCATGCCGTCACCGCGCTGGCGTCCTCATACAGAGCCCCGGCGAGGGGCCAGTGCCCCTTCCCTCCTGGCTCCTTGGACCTTGTCCTCCCAGCCACTTTCTCTACTGTGCCTTGCACCCCTACCACTTCCAAATCAGCCTCAGGGCCTCTGCCAGGCCCAGGAGGGAGGGTAGGGCTCAGCCTAAGTGTTTGGTGGGCACCTCAGGGTTTTGGAGGAACTACACATTTTGGAATCCTGTGTCAGCCGGCTCTGGATAGGCCCCAGCTGTGGGTTGGAGACTTAGGTTCCGTTAGCAAATATTGCTGGGGTCAGTGGGGACCTCGCTCGAATGAATCAGCCTCCCTGAGGGGCTTCGGTGTGCCTGTGAAGCACCGAGGCCCAGAGAGGGCCGAGTAATCAGCCTGCACTTGCCTGCACTCGGAAAAGGAGCAGCGGGGGCTCGGATGGGTGCTGTGGCCACACCCACCGCAGCTTGCTGGGCAGAAGGAAGGAATGGGTCGGGACTGCCTCTGTGTCCTGCTGGCACCGCAGTGCTCTGAGCTGCTGGAGGGGACGACAGGTGGGTGACTTGGGCCCAGCCTGGACAGAGATCAAAGTGAATGGGGTACACAGCTTACATTTTATTTCATTTTGGAAAAATCAAAACAACAGCTGGGATACACACACACACACACGGACACACACAAGTGCATGCACACACGACACACACACGTGCATGCACACACATGACTTTCTGCTTGAGATGCGCTCTCTGGTTTCTTGGGCCAGCAGGCAGACAGGTTGTGGTCAGCAAGGTGGGACCTCACCCAAGGTGTCCCATGCCCTGCTACCCTGCGGGCGTGTGACTTAGAGACTCTGACTGACCTCGTGCTTCAGCTCAGCCAGCCTCGCCCCTGGGTATGGGCCTTCCCTGGCCTTTTCCCAGCCTCTGTCTGGATGCTTCTAGTTGTTCCGTCTGCCTAGCACCTTTGGAGGGTCCAGGGCATCCTCCATACACCCCATCTGTCTGTGGTGCTGGGGTTGAGCCCTTTGCACTCCGTTATGTCCCTGGCCCATTTTATTTTTTTTGAAACCGAGTCTTGCTAAGCCACTAAGTCACTGTGCCGGTGCCAGCCTCCCAGGGCACTGGGGACACAGGCGTGGCCTCCACACTGTGCTTCTCCACATTTGTTCTGTTGGTTCCTAGAGTTCTGATTTTAGCAAGCTTTCCGGAGTACGTTTGCCTTTTGCCTGTTTGACATGGACCTATTATCTGCTGAGACCCAGGTCTGAATTTCCACGCATCTTCCTTGACCTCCCGGGGAAGTGTCTCTCCTTTTTGTGCCCTCTTCTGTTGGGTGCTGACCCTGTCCTGTTTGCTCACCAGCTCCCTGATGCCCAGCTGAGGCCTTAGACTTCACGTGCAGGGGAATCACCATGGGCGCCACTTCAGACACCTCAGGTCCTGGTTCGGTGGGTCTGGGGTGGACCTGGGCCCCTGATTCTTAAGCTCTTCTGACAGGGTGTAGAGGCCCTGAGACTCCTAAAACAGCAGGGCACCCGTGGGTGCTACTGGTGGGATCCTGGGTTGCTGCCTTGGGGCTGCACCACTGGCTGGCACAGGCCAGGGCTCAGGAACACGTCGGTGAGGAGGGGCTGTGCCACGCAGGTGCATACATTGTCACTGCCCCCAGGACCTTGCCACCGGCCCCCTTCATGCCCTGCAAACAGCAGGCTTGGATTTCTGCCCTTCAGGGTGGGGCAGCTGAAATCCTCCTGAGTACCTTGCTGGGGTAGCAGAGGCACTGATCTCGGCCCTGCTGGGGCACAGGACAGCCGTCTTGTGTTCATCCTCTAAGTTCTCTGGGGACCTGGTCCCACATCGCTAGAGGCCCGTTTGCCTGGACTCCACGAGAGGGCGCCCAAGACTGCCGCCACTAGCCACAGCCCTGGGGGAGTCAGCCCTGCTCAGCTCCAGGTCTGGGCCGGTCATGATATCCTGGAGGAGGGGGCCCTGCGGGGGAAGGGCAGCGTGCTGCGCTGGCCTGGGGCCCGAGCAGGCCCTGCCTCCCACCCCACCTGCTTCCCCAAGGAGCAGGCAGGGTTGGCACGACTTTTCTGAGATGGTGGCGCTTCCGGGACCCCTCTGGACGGGGGCCACCTGCGGGCGGGTGGACAGCCTGTTGGCCCGAGGACTAGGTCTCCTCAGGGCTGCCGTTGCTGGGTGAGGGGCTGCAGTCCTTGGTGTCCCGCGGGCTGTTGGGCCCCCCAGCCACCATAAGCTCCCTGGCTTTCCTTGTCCCTCGGCATGGCTTCTTGGAGGCTGGGGAAAGTGGACAGAAGTTAGGCAGAGGTGTTGCAGTGCCCCCAGGGGTCTCCTGTGTCCCCTTCAAGGTGACACCAGCTTTTATGAGGGCCTTGAGGGCAGCTTGTGGCTACCCGGGTGAGGCTGGTTGCCACCTTGTCGCTGATGGCACGGGTGCCAGGAGCAGGAGCACACCACGAAAGGCAGAACTGTGAGAATCTGGTGGCAGGTGCTTGAGCCCCAGAGATGGAGCCCAAAGTGCCAAGGCCCCTGAGCCTGGTCCCTGCCGTGAGGGAGCTGGGATGAGACTGGGACCCGGAGCTCACAAGTAGTCTGAAACCCTCAGGCCGAGGGAGGGCGAGTGAAGCCAGCTTTGCCTCCTGACCGCACACACCAGACCTGAGACCTTGAGCCTCACCTCTCTGAGCCTCAGTTTCCCAGCCTGTAAATGACGACAGTCCTACTTGCCGGAGAGGGTCAGCAGGCCATAGGCAGTGACCACGGCCCACCCTTCTGTTCTCTGAGGTACGAGGTGTAAGGTGTCTGGCCCTTGTGCTGGGCTGTGGCGCTCTGTCCAGCAGGGTGGGCGCCAAGCAGGACCTGTTTATCAAGGGCCAGGCAGGTGTTGCAGAGCATGGAGTGTTGCCCACAGGTGCCCAGAGGGAGATCGGGGGACTGCCCGGCCTCAGGCTGGTGAGGGAGCCCCCTCGCACCCTGTGGGTGGCTCCCACCCAGGATGTCTCTGCAAGCTCACTGCAGGAAGTACTTGGGAACAAGACAGGTGTGCTGGTCTCTTCTACTCGAGCAAACACGGGCCACAGGCAACAATGGCACATTGTGGTGGCCACAGCCCAGCCTGCTGAGCTACGGGCCCTGCCTGGGCAAACACCAGGGCCACATGATTATGAGCTTAGCTGTTCAAAGGCTCAGCCATTGTGCCCAGAGCAGGAAGTGGGAGGCTGTCCTGATATCCCAGTACCAGGGCCGAGGCTCCTGCCACCTTATCGGGAGGAGCTGAACCTGAGGGCACCGCCTTGGGCAAACAAGTGAGCAGCCCCAGTGGGGAGAAACACTTCGGCCCAACAGACTTCTCTGTCACTACTCCTGTCCAAAGGTGGACATGAGGGCCTGGGGGTGCCATGCCTGGGGTGGGGACCAGGGTGGCCCTCATTTCTGTGATGATGTCGATGGCTATGTCCTCCTCTCTGCTTGGGACCTCGTATCAATCCCCATAGGGCAGGTGAGAAACTGAGGCTCAGGATCTTCGATGAGATGGCCGTGCAGCCAGGGTTCCCTGAGGTGACCCAGGTCCCCCCTCTTGGGCTGGCACTGCAGATGCCAGGGCTGCTGCTCAGCCTCCAGCCTGGCGATGCTATCCTCCTAGTGGCGGGGGAGGCAGCACCCCTCCCACCCCATCTTCCCTTGCGGAGGTACCTTTGCTCGCCAGGTCCAAGGTCTGCTTTCTCTTCTGCTGCAGAGCCTGCTGGGGGTCCCGGGGGCAGAGGCACCTATGCTCCTCCCCCGCCAAGCTCAGCTTGGCCCTGGCTTCAGAGCTTGGGCTCACCTGGGCAGAATGGGGTACATTCAGGACAAGGAGCAGCTCTGCCAGCCTGGGCAGCGCCACCTCCCCAGCATGTGGCTGTGGACCCACCTCACTGTCGGAGGTGTCGGACTCCTCCAGTTCCTCCCACTCTGGCCTCGGCCCTCCATCCTTGCAGGGCTCTGAAAGATCGGGGGAGGGGTCAGCCAACCTGTCTCACCAGGATAGGGAAAGGTCTGCCCTGCTGGGTAATTTGCCCCAGGGCATCTGCTGGGAGCTGAACCCAGGCTGGGCCTCCACCACCCCTGAGTGAGGACCTTGCCTACTGGGGTGCCCTCCCCGAGTTTGGTCACTGCCAGCTCTGAGACCGGTACCCTTTGCATCACTAAGTGTGAGGGGAACGGCGCCTGTCCCTCAGCTCCTGTGTGCAGGTGGGAACCGCGCCCCAGGCCACGAGGGCCACTAGGGCTGGCACCGCCCTTCCTTCCCGGGGCACTTTCCCTGGCGCCTGGTGACCCCACATGCTCACTGTACCTGGGGGTGCTGCAGCCGTGGGGCTCTGTGGGTGGGGCCCTGGCCTTGACCTCCCTCTGGCCTCGCATCTTGTCCCACCGACAGGGCGCTGGCTGAGGCGCGGCCCCGGGAGAGGCTTTGAGGGATGCTGGGGAGGCGAGCGGGAGGCGGAGGGGTCAGTCCTGGGTGCAGCCCTTGGGCCCACACCTGGGTGGAGGCCGGAGGTCAGCACTGCCCCTTCTAGTGCCAGTGAGTGGCCAGGTGCCCCCTGGCACTGGCTTTGAGGTGGAGGAGGAGGGTGGCCCAAGGCTGGGGGAGCCCTTGGCAGTGCTGGCCCTTACCGTGGGAGTGGACGGGCCCTCCGGCTTCGGCTCTGCGGCTTCTTGGGTGCCATTGCTGAGTGTCCAGGGCCGGGACCGAGCCAGCGGCTCAGCGCTGGGAGGGTGGGCAAGGCTGGGGCTACTCGACCTGTGGTGGCCGGCAGACTGGAGGGTGTTCTTGCTCCGGCCTGGGTCCGATAGGTCCAGGGGCTTGTCTGGGGTATAGTCCTCAGTGGCCGCTGCCTCCTTCCTTGGGGAGTGGCCTGTGGGCTGTGGGTGCCCCCCATCAGGCAGGTCTGCTGTGGTCAAGGCTCCCCCACGCACTTCCTGCGCAGGGCTCTTGGAGTCTGAGCCGACTGGTGAGGAGGGCGTTGTGTCCCTCGTGGGGGGTGGGCCCCTCAGCGTGTCACTGCCCGCCCGTGCCCGCACATACAGCTGCCGCTGAGCCAGGAGCAGGTGTAGTGCCCCCTCTAGCCGTGGGTCCTGCGTGCCCACCAGGGTGCCAGGCAGGCCCAGCAGGCCTTCGGGCTCCTCCCAGGCCTCCCCTGCCCTCAGGCCCCAGGGCTGGGGGCTGTTCTGTGGGCTCTGGAGGTGCAGGGACAGGTGGCGGTTCAGGAGGCAGGTGCGCTCAGCCTGAAGGGTACGCTTCAGGGACTCATAGGCCTGGACTGAAGACCCGGAAGGCCGCAAGAAGCTGTGAGAAGGGGAAATTCAGTGAGAAAACCTTAAAAATGGGAGGCAGCAGGGCCCCCATTGCACAGGGGAGGAAACCAAAGCCCAGAGCGGTAAGGCAGGCTGCCCAACATCGCCCACGGCTACCCCAGGTGGGCGGGGCGGGGGGAGGCTCTCAGCCCCTGGCTCCGACCATCCCAAGCAGAGGGGGCACTCTTGGTCACAGTGGTCTGGGTCTACACATGGGCTCCCCCACTTCTTCCAGGCAGGATAGTTGGCTCGTAGGAGCGACCTCCAGAGGGTGGCATCCCCACCCATTCCCTCTCAGACGGTGAGGCAGGGGCTTGGCACGGGCCTTTGGAGTGCCCTTTCTAAGCCAGACCTTCCCTGCTGCATGCCCTGAGCCTGGTCCCTCAGGAGGTGTCTCTGTGGGAATTTTTTTTTTGAAGACAAGGTCTCGCTTTTGTACTTCAGCCTGGCTCTGAACTCAGCCTCGAATTCAGCAATCCTGCCTCTGCCTCCTGAGTGCTGAGATTACCAGAATGAGCCACCATGCCCGGCACTGTGGTATGTAGTACTGATTGGGGGTGGGAGTGAGTCTCCATGCCTGGCACTGCTGTATGTGGTTACTGGGGATGGAACCTGGATCCTTGCACTTGCAAGGCGCGCACCAGAACCGCTGAGCTAAATCTCCAGCCCCGCTGTGGGGATTCTGAGACAGGCAGTGTGCCCAGCAAACCCCACCGAGAAAGGATGGCGCTTATGGAGGATTAGAGTGGACCACGGGCACTGGTCTTCTTCCATAGGGTGGCTCACCTGTCCAGAGCCAGGCTGTGCTCGTACACTGGGCTGGATGGGCTGCTCCTGCTGGGCGACAGGGTCCCGTCGGTGGGGCTGCCGTCAGCCAGGCAGGCCTTGGACCCAGGCCGCACCACGGCGACAGTGGCATGCAGCTGGTTGGAGATGCGCTGGGGGCTCTGTGGGGGCGGGCAGGTCAGTGTGGCTTGGCCAGTGACATCCTTACCCTCCACTGTGCCCACGCCTTGCAGGTCCGATGAAGCCTCACCATGTCTGGGGCCCGGGACTCAGGTGTGTTGGCACTGGGGGAGAGTTTGGCCACTGGACACTTGTCTGTGGGAGGAGAAGCCGTGGCCAGGAGCTCGGAGACCCTCAGGCTGGGCGGCTCAGCCCCGGCTCCGGCTCTGTGTACCTTTTCCTGGAGGACCTGTGCCTGCCCGGTCTTCCTCAGCCTCTTCGTGGTCTCCTTGTGGCTTCTCGGCGATGGCTTTCTGGCCACTCGGGGAGGGAAGCAGCGGGGGTGAGGGTGGGTCCAGAGCACCCTCTCTGGCTGGGGCTGCAGGCTTGTCTCTGGAGGCAAAGCCAGGTGGCTGAGGGATGGTGGCCCCCGGTGACCGGAAAGGCTCAGCCCGCTCCCACTGCCCGAGTTCACCCGCAGGGCCCCCTCAGACGTGGGGTCTGTGTGGGTGGGGACTGAGGTGCAGGCCCGTGCCGCTGCCCACTCACTCCGGGCCGCGTAGCCGCTTCACTTCCTCCTTCAACATCTTGTTCTCCTCCTTTAACTTGGTCATCTCGTTGGCTGTGAAAAGCGGTCGTGAGTGGATCCGCCACAGAGGGGGATGGAGGGCAGGGTGGGAACGCTACCATCCCAGGACCCCCTTCTGTGTGTGTCGCCCCGTATTTGGCCCACGGCCTGGTATACAGCAGATGCTGCAAGAGCAGATGGTCAGATGTTATCGAATCAAGAGAGCAAACTGGACGTTTGGAAAAGTGGAGACCTCAACCCTGGCTTTCTGAGGAGTCCCGGCGGGCCACGGGTCTCTGTGGAGCCCTCCTCGCTGGGAGGAGGGCCAGGCCCTGAGGGGAGAGCTTCGCTTTCATTCCCAGGCTGCTGACGAGACAGGCCAACAGGGTTGTGTGGCTCGTCTGAGAACTGGCACAGCACACAGTGCGGGCTGGGGGCCGCCCTCCCTTCCCCTGGCAGCCCTAGGTTCTGAGCCTGCGGGGACACTGAGCCTGCGGGGACACTGGGCCTGCGGGGACACTGAGCCTGCAGGGACACTGAGCCTGCAGGGACACTGGGCCTGCCGGGACATGGCTGGCGGGGACACGGCCTGCGGGCAGTGGGCCTTACTCAGGGCACAGATGCGCTGCAGGCTCTGCAGGTGGGAGCTCTCGAACTCCAGCTGCCTCTTCCTGGCCACCTCCTGGGTGACCATGCAGCGGTCGCACAGGCCGGCCCGCAGTCTGTGGGCAGAGGGGCACAGCCACCCTGGGGGAGGCTGCAGCTTCACGGCTGCTGCCTGGAGGCCAGGCCGTGCTTCAGGGACCCCAGGCCCGCCCCATGCCCCGCGCCTGGTGTCCCGCGTTAGCAGAGCTGAGGAAGCTCAAGCCCGCCTGGCGCTTCCTGCTGGGGCTGCTCACCTGTTCTCCAGCACCCGCAGGTTCTCCTTCAGCGCCTTCTGCTGCTCCCTCAGCTGGTGGTTCTTGGCGAAGAGCTCCTCCGCCCGCTGTGCATCCCTGTGCGGGCACAGCCAAGGTGGGGCCCATGGCATGGGCCGGAGGTCTCCCCCAGAGGCCCAGAGACTTTTGTCACCTGCCACCTCAGCCACTGTGAGCAGGCCGCAGCTGGGTCAGCGGTGAGGCTGCGCAGCCAGCGCATGGCTCTCAGGAGCGGCCGGCGGGGCTGTCGTAGCCTTACGGTGAGCACAGGGGTTTGCCAGCCTCTGGGCCAACACACTCGGCTCCGGTCCTATCTGCACCTTTGCTCTAAGTGACCTTGGCTGAGTGACTCGCCCCACCCCCACACTGGGTCTCAGTTTCCCTTCGGCATCTGGAACGGAGGCAGCTGTACCCTGGGGCCCTGGGGGGGCCTGTGCGGTGCAGCCCCGGAGCGGCTGCCTGCTGCTGCCTGCTGCTCTGGTCCGGGCGGCTGACTCACCGGCACCTCTCGGAGTTCAGCTCCAGAAGCTTGTTCTGCAGGCCTGGTGGGGGTGAGGGTGGGGGGTTAGGCCCTGCCCTGCTGGCTCCCGGGCAGCGCCCCCCGCAGCAGGATTGGGCAGGGTGTCACCTTCTGTAACTGGCTGTGTTGGGTCCTTTCTGGACCCCTGCCCACCCGGCTGCCCCTCTGGGACATCAGGCTCGGCTTCTGCAGGGCTGAAAGGGGCCACAGGGTGGCAGGAACCCAGAGGAGCCGTTCTGGGAGGTGCTAGTGTGAAATTAGCAAGCTTTTGAGGAAGACCTTATAAGGCTTTTTTTTTTTTTGGTCCTGGGAACTGAACCAAGAGGCTGTGCACCAAGCGACATCCCCAGCCCTCCCTCCTCCAGACGTGGTCTTGCTGAGTTATCCAGGCTGGGCTCAAACTTGCTATCTTCCTGCCTCAGCCTCCCAGAATGCAGGGATTACAGGCATGTACCATCATGCCTGGCTTGTTGTAGCTTTGTCTTCCATTGTGTGCTAGGGGTCTTGCCCAAGCAGCTCTGCCTCGCGGTTGCTCAGGAAGTAACCAGTCCCTTTGGGCACTCTGCGGAAGGCCTTGGGCGGGGGCCTGGCACTGCAGGGGGATGGGAAGGAGGTGAATTCCTGCCTGCTAGGGAACTAGGCAGGAGAACAGGGCCCAGGGCATGTCCTGGAGGAATGAGGGCTCTGGAATCTCCCGACAGGCCATGGGAAACGTGCTCTGTCCTTCAAAGTGGACAGACGCCCTTGCCTCTGGGGGCCACTGAGGCCCAGTTCTGGGGAGGGGCCATTGAGGCAGAGCTTCTCGAGGGTACTGGTGGGGACTGGGGACTGGTGTTTTTTATTTTTTATTTTTTCGAGACAGGACATTACTGTGTGATCCAGGCTGGTCTTGAACTCACTATGTAGTCTAGGCTGGGCTTGCACTCATGGCAATCCTCCTGCCTCAGCCTCCTAAGTGCTGGGATTAATAGGGGTGTGCACTACACCCAGCTGGGATTGGTGTTTGGGGTTTGTTTTTATTTTGAGACAGGGTCTTGCTATGTTGTCCAAGCTGGCCTTGAACTTGTGATTCTCCTGCCTCAGCTTCCCCAGTGGCTGAAATTACAGGTGTGTCATCCATGTAGCTCCTTGGGTAGCCTCCTGGGGTCACACAGTGAGGGTGTGATTGGGGGCTACAGGAGCCCTGCCTGCTCAGGGCCGTCAGAGCCCTGCACTCACCCAGGACCTCCTTCTCATGGACGTCCTTCAGCCTGTTGAGAGACTCCATGAAGTTCTCCATGGTGCCTGCCCCGGCCACACTGCCCAGAGTGGGTATGACTGTGCCTCTACTGCCAGTCTGGCTCCGGCCTGCAGGGGAGGAAGAGGGGAAAGAAGTTGGCACAGGAAGGACCTGGGGCGCCTGAGTCCAGCTGAGTCCAGGGCTGAGCTCTCAGGTCTGCGTCAGGGCAGAAGCCACATGGCGCGGGAGCTCCCCCTGTGGAGGTTGGGCCGATACCCCAGATGCCAAGGCAGGTGCTGGAAAGCTCCGGAGTGTGGCTGGGCTGTCTGTGGGAGTGGCAGCAGGGGCATTTGGGGTGATGCCAGCCCTCTGAGCGCCATGTCCTCCCAAAGGTGTCTAGCCCACCGGTGCCAGCACTGCCCTGACAGAAGACCTGTCTGGAGCTGCATGGTTGGCACCTGCGTGGCTGGGCAGCTGGGAGTCGGGTCTCATGGAGCAGGGTCAGCTACTCTCCCAACCCAGCTGCCGTTCCCTCCCCTCCTCCCACCTCACTTCACCTCCCGGACCGCAGCCTGACAGAGCAAGGGACACACATGGCACACAGCCGCAGAGATGTGGGGGCCGTTTGTGATCCCAGGGTCTCAGCACGCTCACCCCA